>RXON01004295.1:0-22465 GCA_009667805.1 Leptobrachium leishanense | reverse complement strand
GACGCAAAAACAGTTTTATTGACGATCCGTACAAAATCACGCCCGAAAATGCGCGCCGTCTGACCGTTTTTGCACATTCCGTGAAAAAATACGTCAATGCGTTCGGACGCAGTTTTTCACGTTCGCGGGGAAAAATGCTTTCGTCTGACCATAGCCTTAATCGGCAAGCAATGAAATTTTGGTGCTTTCTGAATAACCCCTATATCTTGCTAACCATGGCAGCGTAACATTGAGCTTCGCTCATACCTCAACGGAAAGGAAAGAATTTATACATTGAATCTCTGGACTTCGGTGTATATACTATAATTTGGTCACTTAGTTTAACGCTGACTTTTTTTTTTTTAAGGAGTTTTCTCCATAAGGTGTCAGAGCTCCTGCCAAAATATTTTACCTGGTCTCGTGAATCGGACAAAGAATTGTGGAGCACGATTTGGTCCAGACTCGAGGCTTGAATTCAAAATCTGAGGGCTACAGGAACAAAGTTAATCTGAAGGGAAGTAGCTTTAACCCTCAACTACTTGTAGATGGATACAGTGATAGAGCCTGCGTTACTATGGGATTCTGTTATTGTTCACCTGAAAGTGCCTTTTCTGCTCTTTGAGCAGTGCTACGAGAAGTTTCTTCTGAACCTATTTGTGGGGTAGCGTCCTTATCTCTGTCCTGACCTTCAACCATTACCGCATGAACATAACTGATAAAGGACATGTTATGCAATTTTGTGTGTCCCTCCACGTAAGCCGTGGGTCATGTTTTTGAAAGTGAAGGGGTTAATTGTTAGCAAGGTATTATTTGAGGGTTTTTTCCCCCCACTAAGGTCAGTCGAGCGTTTGCAGTGCAGAAGGAACATCTGTGAGAGTGGACATTCCTTCCACTCTGACACCCGTCTGGCCACCTCGCTTAGTGCACTCAGCGCTGCAAGGCTTGATCCTATGGAGGATCGAGCTTTGCAGCCCCATCGAACGTGCGTTGTAGCGCTTGAACAGAGAGGCTTTCAGCTCGGCCACTGTAGCCCCCGCAATTCGTGCATGCATTACAGCATGTTGCCGGCCCCATCAGAGCGTCAACACTGCAACAGACACTGGGAGGCATATCAGTACGGCTGCACATAGTGCACTCATCTGACCCCATCCTTCGATTGGGTACTAAAGCTAAAATGTTGTTAGATAGGAAAAGAGAATTGCCGCATATGCTATTTTTCACAGCAGCACCAGTCTCTTTCCTTTATAAATATTGGTAATTGTAGCACAATTGTCTCATTAGGGATGAGCCGAACACCCCCCGAGTTCGGTTCGGACCCGAACTTTCCAAATGTTCAGATCCGAACCTGAACTCAATACAAGTCAATGGGGCTGAAAATTCGGTTTTTAGAGTGCCCTCCAAGAGGGCATATATGCTAGATATTTGCCATAAAAGGTGTATGGGGGTCCAGGTAGTGCCCTGGGGGACAGGAAACAAGGACATAAAGTTAAAAAAAAAAGTTTAAAAGGGACAGTAAGTTTTCCATGAAATAAGGGTTAAAAATGAAAAATTCCTTCAAATATCGTGCCTAGGAGGTCCCCATAACCTGCCCGTGAAGTGGCGGATTTCTAGGATGTATAGAAATATGTAAAAACCAAAAAATGACATTTCAAATGACGGTAAATGCTTTTCCTTTAATCTATCCATAAACAACTGCTTGGGGCGGCAGTCTGTATGAAAAGAGGAGACATTTTCGGACACGAAGAAAAAGTTTACTGATTTTTTGGCGGTGAAAAGCAGGAGAATGATTGAAGAATGGAAAATTCTAGACCAAATGGGAGAATTTTTCTGGTTTGGCTATTTTGTCCCAGAATTTTCTCTTCAGTCATTCTCCTGAGTTTCACCTTTCTGTGAATAACCCTATCGTCAGGGTTATTCAGAGAGCGGTGAAGAGCAGGAGAATGGAGAATGGAAAATTCTAGGTCAAAATAGCCAAACCAGAAAAATTCTCCCATTTAGGCTAGGGTCAGACTAGCGAATTTTTAACGTGCGTTTAGGCGCACTTAATCACGGCCGCACTAGCAGCAAATGACGGCCAATATACGAAGTACGGTCGCACGAAAGTCCGGCTGTGCAACGCAAGTGGAAAATGAATGCATTTTTTCGAGAACGCAGAACTGCTAGTACGGACTACAGAGTGCGCTGCGTCCACTAGCGGCGTGTGTGCGTGATTTGGAGACATCAGACCCTGCTCATGTCCGGCCAACATAAAGTCCAGACACCCAAGGTTTCCTGGTTTGGATCCGTTAAAAAAAAAACAAAAAAAAAAACACAAAAATGTGCATCGTATGACCATTTTCGCGCATTCCGTGAAAAAATACGGCAATGCGTTCGGACGCACTTTTTGACGGTCGCTGCGAAAAGTGCGTTAGTCTGACCCTAGCCTTATCTCACTTTCCAAATCAGCTATTTGGTCCAGATTGTTCTCTTTTCCTGCCATTCTCCTGGTTTTCACCTTTCTCTGAACAACCCTGAGAGAGAGGTGAAATCCTGGAGAACTGGCAGGAGAAGAGAACAATCTAGACCAAATAGCCAATTTGGAAAGGGCGTTAAATGGGAGAATTTTTCTGGTTTGGCTATTTTGACCTAGAATTTTCACTTCTCCAGTTATTCTCTTGCTTTTCACCGCTCTCTGAATAACCCTGTGAATGTTTAATCCCAAGGTGAAAAATAACATTGCTTTAGATGTTAAAAGCGGGCAATGAGGAAATTTAGTATTTTTTTAAAACACCAGTTACATGCAGCATATTAGGAAGTTTTAGAAGGGAAATTAATTCTCAAATCTCAATCAGAAGCAGACACTACCCCACCCCCTCAGTATAGTGTACAATGTATCAAATTGATTAGACCAGACAAAAACACCTGGTGTTATGCCCGTTTGTGAACAGAGGTCATTTAGAGTTGAGAATCTTTCCACGTACACATTAGTTTTTAATTCAATATCTAATAAACCGTTGCTTATATTCTGCAGTAAAGAGTCCCTTTATTTCTAAATTTTTTAGTATTTTTTTAAGCATTTTCTATACTTTATTCAAAATGTCTTTTTTTTTTTTTCGAACTCGAACTGAACACACCCAAAAAGTTCAAAGGTCGCGAACTTTCGAACAACCAAAGTTCGGGCTGAACTCCGAACCGTCCGAACCGAACAGCTCATCCCTTCTCCTCATCCCCTCATTCCTAATCATAAGTAAAGTGCCAATACTCTGCAGTGCTGTCAATGGGTAGCACAAAACTAACAAGTTTGATATAGGAAAAGAGCTTACAATCTACTAGATATATGTATTACCCCGGTCTTCTAGCTTGGGGTAGAGCTACACCCAAATATGACACTGCCAAGGAAAAGAACATGTTTATTTCCATGCTACATGAAGCAAGCATTCTCTTCTATACCCCTATGTGTGATGCATTAGAACATCTTTATAATCATGACATTAGGCCAAACATGAAATCCTTAGGTGAGAAAAGAACAGATCGGTAGTTTGTAAATATTTTATTAGAAATGGGTGATAGACATTGACGGTATATCATCTAAGTCTCTATGGACTTCTATTTGGCCAATCTCTGTCCATATAAACTGGCAGAAGACGCGTCTTCCTTGTTGGACTCCATAGCAGGGCTGAGTGCAACAAACAGTTCCATATTTATTTGCAGCTGCGTTATGCAAACGGTTTAGGATTTCTCTTTCATACCGCAGAATTTCCTTCGTACCAACTGGATGTTGAGTCTTCAGGACGATCTTGCGTCGCTTGCAGCTTCTTGGTATGCCTGCAGAGCTAACTCTATGTAGCCGGGTTTCTGAGCCTCTGTTTTCACAAATATCTGCAGAGACAAACAGATACAAATAAATTTGCTAGTAATACATAAAATGAAAAACTGAATGCTATTGTTTCCAGTCAATGACAACCACCATCTCTAAAACCAGTTAACTACAAGGGCTTAATGAAGCACCGAGATCTCAGGAGTTCAGATAGAAAGGGTTGTTAAAAAGAAACTCCAGAAAGTGAGTAGACAAAATCTAAAAGATTGGTTGTGAAGGGGTTAAATGAGCCTTTCCAAGGGATTTGCCATAAAACCCACCGACAGCAATCATTTGTATTTTTTGTTTGAAAATAATTTTTAATGAGTCATAGAGTAATACAGAAAGAAATAATTCAAATGTATTCCTTACTGTAACAATCTATATGGCAGGTAGGTGCCACCACCTGCTGGCCAAAGGGAGCTATTGCAGCACTGGACACATGCTGGAACAGATGTGTGTTTTAAGCACAGATTTTCAGCTGTCCAAAGAGTGTTGGCATCTCTGACTTCAAGACTTAAGAGGCATGTTCTGGAGCCCAAATGAAATCCATTTGCAATAAACATATTTCCTTTGAATTGCTCTAGGAGAACACTGTATCAACTCCACGGGGTATCGGGGCACCAGCATGGTAGTTACAAGCATTTATAAAGCGCCAACAAATTCCTTAGTGCTGTACAATGGGAGAGACAGAATGACCAACACACACACACACCAGTAGGAGGGAAGACCCTGCTCAAGAGTTTACAGTCTAAGAGAGGAAGTGCACCTTGCAGCTCAAGTATAGTCAATCTTGCTAGTGAACTGGTTAAAAGGGTAACAAGTAGTGTTCTAAGCCTAACACAGCAGGAGGGGGAGGGGGGGAGTTGTCCCCCAGAACAATTTATGTAAAAAATAAAAAAAAGTGACTTTATCAGGGTTATTCAAACAGATCCTAATGGCTGGAGAAAGGCAAATCAGCATTCGGTTACCTTTCTTGGCCATTCGGCTATCCAGAGAGCAGTCAATACGCCAAATCCTGGTGAATTGTCTGCACGTTCGGTGCCTGTTCGAGGGCAGTGAAATCTCCATAAAAAAGCACTGCTTCGGCTATTCAGAGAACACAAACCAGCAGTGAAAGGTTCCTGAAATGCCCTGCCATTTGGTGGTTTCATTCGACAGGTTTATTCAGGAGAATCCCATAGGCTTCAATGTTAAAAATATTCCTGTTTTAATTCAATATCTAATAAACCGTTCATTATAATATTCTGCGGTAAAAAGTCTATTTATAGATTTTTTTAGGATATTTTCTGGATTTTTTTTTTTTAAAGATTACTTATTTTTTCTGTAACAGCCCTCTTTATTATCATTCCCTGGATCTCATATGTAAATTTCAGACATTTTCGCTCAGTAGTTTCTTTGCAAACAGCGTTTCACTTTTCAATCATTCACACAAACTGTTTTCCTAATTTATTCACTGCCTTCTTCTGCGGTCTCGGCTTTTTCCGGAGGCTGCTCTGCGTGTGATTGGCTCCTGCTCGGGTTTTCCGGCAGGTTAATCCAGATGTTTTCACGGGTTTTCGGCAGCTTTTCCCTGCACTTCGACAGCCCTGTGGTGCTTGCTGAATACACCGCAGGGTCGCCGAAATGGGATCGCCAAATCGCACTGAATTGAAGAGAACGAAAAGTCACCGAACGTGCGGTGACATTTCGAATCTCTTTGAATAACCCTGCATATGTTGGTGAATTTACAATGGCTTCTAGACAAAAAGTAAAGCATTAAAAAAAAAAACATTTTTATGAACCAGTCCTCAAGTAAGAAATTGAATAAAACCTAGTGACTATAAAAGAAAATCCAAAATGTACCTTCTGATCAGATTCTTAAAATTATTATGTTTTCCGTACATTCCTGTTATTAGCCCCAATAGGTCACACTCACCATATCAGTAACAGCCTATAACATACACTGACTGGTATAAGTGTAAAAACTCACCTTCAGGAGCTCAGCGCCCTCCAGACCCAGTGACTTCCTCGCACAATCTGTGTCTGAGTGCAACAGGTTATACAACTGAATTAACCTAACGGAATCCTCGATCCTACGGAGAAACACATCATCAGTAAAAGCAAGAAATATCGTATCAGGTTTTACTTTTTGCCTGAACACACCATATCCCTCTACTCACAGATCTCTCTGGATCATGTCTATAAGCAGTCCATCAATCTTCTTGGTGCAGCATAGATGCCACGCCATGCCGCCAAAGTGTCGTGTTGAGCGCAAGAGATCGTACTTGCCATATTGGTCAATGTTCCCATATGTCTGCTGGTGAACCTAAAAAAAAAGAGCAAGAAAAAGTAGAGATAGGTTATTTACTACTTCAATTGATGAGAAATTGTATTGAATTTGCAAATTTTAGGCCAAAAAATTAAATAAAATTTTAAATTCAGGTATTTTGGGTAAACTGTGGGCAATTCATTTTCAACCAAACTGCTTTTTTTGGCTAATCCACTGATACAACTTTGATATGGGCAGAAACCTTAAGGCTAATGTCAGATGAACGCAGTCTGAGCGCGCTCTGCGTGCGTGCATAACGAACAGACATACTGACGTAAGATACTTTAGACAACACACAATCCGTTTTTGTTGACGGACGTAGAAAAAAAAAAAAGGATTATGGGAAACAGAATTATTATGAAAAATGATAAAAATTTGAAAAGGATATGAAAAGCCATTTTGTGCGTCAAGGTGTTGGACGTTGCAAATGCGCTGCGTCTGACATCTCCTCGCTCACACAGAACGCTACACAGACGTGTTGCACTCTGCACGTCCGTGGTAGCGGTTTTACGTTCTTGCTTAAATTGCGTCCGTTTGCCACGTGCGTTGTGCATCCGCACTTCGGTGCGCACGTACTTCGCATGTGGGTCTCTATTGCTCATAACGGACGTTAAACTGTGCAGCAACAAGGACGCAATAACTGCGTTAGTCTGACGCCGGCCTAGGGGGTGAGATTCAACAACGTACTCTAATGTATTCCGCCGAGTCTGGGTCAAACTGAGTCAGGCACCGGTTCAGAAGTTCTTCGTGTCGGTCCTGCTGGAACATGGCCTGAGGAAACAGAACACAGCGGTTTTCCAACTGAAGTCTGGAGGTTTATAGTCAGTTTTTTAAACACTAGTGGAATTTGAACAGAATCCGATACCTGCATATTTTCTTCTCGGAAGATGGGTGGTGGAACCAGTTTGCGTCCCTCTCTGGCAAAGTAGACCTGGATCATCCTGTCCCTTTCTTCCCATGTAGCTTTCCTGAGTACTCCACTTGGCTCCCGTACAACAATGAATCTCTCCTAAAGTGGGGAGAAGACACCAAAGTCAGCAACGACGATCGAATCGGATACATCAAGTACAGCCATCATGGTCCTCTTTAGGAGAGTGTGTGACTGATGGCAAAGACAGTTTGTGATTTCAGGACTAATCTTTTCACAAAAGGGAACGCAAATCTGTTTTTACATCATATCCACGGGTCCAAATGGGAGAGAGGTTCTATGATTATCCTCCACTTCTCTTAAAGTGGCTTAATAAATCAGGTTTCGGTGATAAGAAGTAAAAGAATCTAGACTGTAACACTGACTAAGGAAAGCAATGGGATGACGAGGGAGCGAGAGGATAGACAAAACAATTTCAGTCTGCATAACGAGGATTGATTCAGGTGCAAAAATAAACATACTAACTTTGCCTTTGCATAAGTCAATGGCACAATCCCACCTTGACAAGTCCGAGGAAACTGCTTTACTGTAAATAAGAATTTGGAATTCTTTGCTTAGACCAGGAGGCAGCAACCTCAGCCCTCCAAATACCGTGAAATGACATCTCCCATAATGATCAGCCATTCAGACTGACTGAGCCTCAAGGGAAATGTAGTTCAAAAACATCTGGGGTATAGGACTGCTCACCTCTGGTCAGAGAGATCGCTCGATCATTCTCTGCATAAAGGAAGCTGGTTGACCGGGGGGTATATATTTAACATCTCATATACTCACCTTCGAACTGCCCCCTATATATGGACCTCTCTCCCTTGTAACCCTCGACTCAACCCATACCGGACACCATCTCACTCCATAATCCCACTTTACTGCACACAGCCCCCATTCATCCCATTAACTTTCATACTCTATACCTCTGTGTGTCACCCCACTCCTTAGATTGTAAGCTCTTGAGCTGGGTCCTCTTTCATATCGTTCTCTGTGTGTCAAGCTTATTTGGTAATTTTACATTTACTTTGTCCTGCCCATTGTTTAGCGCTACAAAATATGTTGGCGGTTTATAAATAATAGTAATTTAAGGAGGAAGAAGTTTGTCTCTGGATCAGGAAACCTGAACGCGAGTTATTTTTTTCTCCTGGCTATATAAATCGTGTTCCCAAGTGAACTTACACAAGCTCGACTGAACTGAAAATTGTTATTATGAGAAGTGCACGCATTACAACCCAGTCTTCCACCACCAGCGGTATGTGGCATCACATTATACACATCGCTCTGCAGCTTTCCACCTCTAGCGGTACCTGTCATATGCAGCGTCGCATTATACACATCGCTCTGCAGCCGTCCACCACTAGCAGTATCTGTCATATGCAGCGTCGCATTATACACATCGCTCTGCAGCCGTCCACCACTAGCAGTATCTGTCATATGCGGTATCGCATTATACACTTCACTCTTCAGCCTTCCACCTCTAGCGTTATCTGTCATATGTGGCATCGCATTATACACATCCCTTTCCAGCCTTCCACCCGGGCGTTATCTGTCAAATGCGGTATCACATTATACACATCCCTATCCAGCCTTCCACCTCTAGCGTTATCTGTCATATGCGTTATCGCATTATACACATCACTCTCCAGCCTTCCACCCGGGCGTTATCTGTCATATGTGGCATCGCATTATACACATCCCTCTCCAGCCTTCCACATCTAGCATTATCTGTCATATGCAGCGTCACATTATACACATCACTCTCCAGCCTTCCACATCTAGCATTATCTGTCATATGCAGCGTCACATTATACACATCACTCTGCAGCTTTCAGGGAACATGTCATTTTACTCATGATGTGCGCGCAGGGCAGGGTCACTGTTACTCACACGGTGTGGAGTGCTGTAAGTTATGTCAGTGAACACGTATTTCGCAGTTTCAATGTCACGAAGGATCTCATCGTCAGCCAAAACTTCATTTATTGGCTGTCGTACGCTCAAAACCGGTGGCATCTCCAAGAATTTCTCTGCAGACGTCGCCACCTTTTGTATAGTCTACAAACAGAAAACACGAAGGAATTGTTTGAAAGAGTCTGATCTCCAGTTCTCACACGTCACTCGGGTTTACTCATCTCACCTCTTGGTACTGTGCTTCAGTGAGCAGTTTGTATGTGGGGGGGCTCAGCTCCTGTTTCTTGGGCTTGAAGATCTTCTCCAGATTAAGACCAGTCATCTTCTTCAGCAAACTCTGCACATCGGGGTCTGAGAAAGCAGCTGACCGGGGTGCTACAACAGGACACAAAGACATACGGTTCTAGTAACATTTCCTCTTGCAACCGGCGACTAGTTGAGCTGATAAGCTGAATGAGTCTGAGCCAACGGTGGTGTGCGTCGACTGCAGGGAGAGGCCATGGCGGCCCATTGAAGACAGCGAGGCGTACCTATAAGCCCTGCATCTTCAAGACCGTCTCGCGACAGCAATGTGTTAAAAAAAAAACTGTAAACTTTGCACCATATCCACTTAATTTACTCAATTTAATAAAAATTAAAATGTGAATGAAATATTTTTATTTAAGCTTTTATTTTACAAACAATATGGCCTTGTCTAGACTTTGGCTTTTGCATGGATACTTCATATGACCCTGTATGTAAGGGGTCGGCAACCTTAGCCCTCCAGATGTTTTGGAAATACATCTGTCATGATGTTCAGCTACTTATTAGATTAAAATATCTGGAGGGCCAATGGGGTTGCTGATCCCTATCGTAGTAAACCGGTACCAGGAATATAGAGGACCGTTAGACCCCTGCATCCCCTGTATAGGGAATTCCCTGCCAGACGAGACAGAATCCCAATCTCTGCTGCCATCACACTCATGTGGAATACAGTCTGTGAGCAGGGGAAGCCCTACGGCAAGAGTTGTCAGTCTGCTGTGGGGGAAGCCCAAAATCAGCACCCTTCTGTGGGACCTCATGTGTCGCGGCTGCAGTGAGCCGGCTTCACCAATTATCGGAAATGTCGGCAAATAAAAGACTGATACGGATATCAGGAATTAGCTGAATATCGGCCACCGAACCGATCTTTTCCCAAAACATATGTTCTATATGATACAAGGACAAATGAGATTCAATGTATTAAAAAAAAACTCAAAAAGAAAAATATATATATATATATATATATATATACATACAGTTGTGTTCAAAATTATTCAACCCCCAATGCTGTAAAGGTTTTAGGGAATTTAGTGTACATTTGTAATTGTATTCAGAATGAAATCCTACAAGGACTTTTTAAAGAACCATATGCAACTGAAATGACATCAATTGGTTTTGTAATACAGTAGTAAATGTTTATTTTGTGAATTCTTCATTGACACAATTATTCAACCCCTTAAAGACTACCACTCTGAAGAACAGAGGTTCATTCAAGTGTTTTCAATCAGGTATTGAAAACACCTGTGGATGTCACGGAGCAGCAATAAAGCATAATAAGCACCAATTAGGCAGCTTTAAAATGACTGTGATACTCAGCTCCTTCTAGACATTTACTGGTGTGGTTACAAACATGGTGAAGTCAAGAGAATGGTCCAGGAAGACAAGAGAAGAGGTGATTACTCTTCACAGGAAGGGCAATGGCTATAAGAAGATTGCAAAGATGTTAAACATACCAAGAGAGACCATAGGAAGCATCATTCGCAAATTCAAGGCAAAGGGCACTGTTGAAACACTACCTGGTCGTGGCAGAAAGAAGATGCTGACTTCGACTGCTGTGCGCTACCTGAAGCGTAGAGTGGAGAAAAGTCCCCGTGTGACTGCTGAGTAACGGAGAAAAGATTTGTCAGATGTGGGTACTGAAGTTTCAGCTCAGACAATACGGCGCACACTGCGTAATGAAGGCCTCCATGCCAGAACTCCCAGGCGCACCCCCTTGCTGTCTCCAAAGAATAAGAAGAGTCGACTGCAGTATGCCAAAAGTCATGTGGACAAACCACAGAAGTTTTGGGATAGTGTTCTGTGGACTGATGAAACAAAATTAGAACTGTTTGGGCCCATGGATCAACGCTATGTTTGGAGGAGGAAGAACAAGGTCTATGAAGAAAAGAACACCTTGCCTACTGTGAAGCATGGCGGGGGGGTCAATCATGCTTTGGGGCTGTTTTGCTTCTGCAGGTACAGGGAAGCTTCAGCATGTGCAAGGTACCATGAATTCTCTTCAGTACCAGGAGATATTGGATGACAATGTGATGCAGTCCATCACAAACCTGAGGCTTGGGAGATGTTGGACCTTTCAACAGGACAATGATCCCAAGCATACCTCCAAGTCCACTAGAGCATGGTTGCAGATTAAAGGCTGGAACATTTGAGTGGCCATCGCAGTCACCTGACTTAAATCCGATTGAGAACCTCTGGTGGGACTTAAAGAAAGCAGTTGCAGGGCGCAAGCCTAAGAATGAGACTGAACTGGAGGCTTTTGCCCATGACGAATGGGCGAAGATACCCGTAGATCGCTGCAAGACACTTGTGTCAAGCTATGCTTCACGTTTAAAAGCTGTTATAACTGTAAAAGAATGTTGTACTAAGATTGAATGTCACTTGGGGGTTGAATAAAACGGATAATGATGTGAGCACAGAAAAGACATTTGTGGTTATAACATTTATAATGAAATATTTGTCTAACCTACACGTGCCTCTTTGATTTAATTGTAAGCAAGATGACTGAATGATCAAAATCAATGTCAAACTGGCCAAAACACTCAATTTCAGTGGGGGTTGAATAATTTTGAACACAACTGTGTGTATATATATATAATCCCGCACAGTCAAATCTACTGTATAACATTCTGTTTTGATGGGGACCTACTAAATGGAATGCCCATAGACTTTACAGGGAAGTGAAATGCTCATAGAGAATAACAGCACGGAGTGGAATGCCCATAGAGAATAATGGGGAGAACAATTTTTGGGCAAACCTGTGAGATGTAGCAAATTAAACTTTATCCCAGTAACAACGTTTAAAACTGAGATTACATGGGATTATCGCCGTTTTCTATGGAATGGCAAGGATGAATGACAGAGTGGAATGCCCATAGAGTATAATGGGAAGCCAATAGAAGAAAATAAACTAATTTTAGGCAAATTAACGTTTATTATGGATTACTGAGATTAAGTCTGTTTACCACTGTTTTTATTGATTGACAAAGGTGAATGGCAGATTGGAACGACCATAGGGTATAATGAAAATAAAATATAAACTAATTTTAGACAAATTTTAGAGACCTAGCAAATTAACCTTTACCACGGGGTGTTGCCAAAGTACTGTACAGTAGTCACTCCTAAAATCAACTCCAAGTCCAATCTTTCCTCCCACTATATTCAGTGGGCATTCCACTTGGTCATTCATCCTGGTCATTCCATAGAAAACGGTAATAATCCCATTTTTTTTCAATGTTACTGGAATAAGGTTTAATTTCCTACATCTCAAAAGGTTTGCCCATAAATTTTGCTCCCAATTTTATACAACACCACCACTGAATTTAAAGAATATGTCAAATTGTTTGTTTCCATCATTCTCTGCGGGCATTCCGCTCTGTCCCAATCGTTCTCTGCGGGCATTCCGCTCTGTCCCAAATCGTTCTCTACGGGCATTCCGCTCTGTCCCAATTGTTCTCTACGGGCATTCCGCTGTCCCATTATACTCTACGAGCATTCCGCTCTGTCCCATTATTCTCTACGAGCATTCCGCTCTGTCCCATTATTCTCTACGAGCATTCTGCTCTGTCCCATTATTCTCTACGAGCATTCTGCTCTGTCCCATTATTCTCTACGAGCATTCTGCTCTGTCCCATTATTCTCTACGAGCATTCTGCTCTGTCCCATTATTCTCTACGAGCATTTGCTCTGTCCCATTATTCTCTACGAGCATTCTGCTCTGTCCCATTATTCTCTACGAGCATTCTGCTCTGTCCCATTATTCTCTACGAGCATTCTGCTCTGTCCCATTATTCTCTACGAGCATTCTGCTCTGTCCCATTATTCTCTACGAGCATTCTGCTCTGTCCATTATTCTCTACGAGCATTCTGCTCTGTCCCATTATTCTCTACGAGCATTCTGCTCTGTCCCATTATTCTCTACGAGCATTCCGCTCTGTCCCATTATACTCTATGAGCATTCCGCTCTGTCCCATTCTTCTCTATGAGCATTCCACGACTACCCTGTTAAAGTCTATGGTCATTCCATTCTGTCATTCCATTCTGTCATTCCTTTTAGCAGGTCCTGTTTTGATGAGGTTACTATGTGGTCCTGCAGTCACCTTGAACAGTTCATGCCCCTTCAGTTGCAGCCAGCCTGCAGGCTTCCTATTGCAGTGAATGGACAGGCAGAGGGCCAGATGTGCAGGAGCGCATCCATTCAAAGGGCAATCCTGAGTGACAAGGATGCAGCCACAGCCATGAGCCTAAGTTCTCATAGAGGCGTCCAGCTCACTGCAACACACCATGCTCTCAAT
Source organism: Leptobrachium leishanense (assembly GCA_009667805.1). Lineage (NCBI taxonomy): Eukaryota > Metazoa > Chordata > Amphibia > Anura > Megophryidae > Leptobrachium > Leptobrachium leishanense. The sequence continues at coordinate 8,924 of RXON01004295.1, read as the reverse complement.
GCTGCCCATCATCACACGTGTGACCGGAAGGTCTGTAAAGAAAAGCCGATAACATCTTAATAACCCATCATTCCACAATTTTACAAGCTCTCACCTCCAGAACACATAGTCCTGCACCTGCCCGCTATCTCTGACCTGAGCCTCCTCCGCACCATCAAGCCGATGCGCGCCGCCATGTCTACTGTCACCTCTGCTAAAACCACTTCCGGTTTAGCGTCGCGAAGCTTGCCGGGAAGTGTAGTTAATATGAAGAGAGCTGTAAACACTGTCACTGGGAGTCATGCAGATAAAAGTGCAGCTTGTACAAGTACAGCTATGCAGTCTGTGTGATTCAAAGGGAAAGTGTATGTGACTATGCAAGTTTCCACTTTGTAATATATTATATTATTATTATTAACATATTATATGTTTTAACAAGAGTAAAGCTGGGAAAGCAAAATATTGCTGAAGAAGATATGGTTTACGCATTACCTGACTGGAAAAAAGTGGATATGAGTCTGGGGCCACATGGCCAGGGCCGTCTTTAACGCGGGGCAAATGGGGCAGTTGCCCTGGGCCCAGTCACTTGAGGGGCCCAAAGCAGCTGCCCCCTTGGGTCCCGCGGCACAGACCGCCGGCGGCCCGGCTCCGCCGAAAACGGCTTGTGTGTACTTTCTGTAACTGACTCCTATTTTTGTTCCAGTCCCAGGCTGGCTCCGCCTCCGCATGAAGCCCACTCTCTGTCACTCTCTCTGCAGACTCAGTGCTCACAGAGGCCCGGGCTGGCAGCAGCAGGCAGGCACTGGAGTCTGGTAGCCCGCCACCACTAGCCAGCCACACGCACACAGAGCCGCTGCAGCAGCGTACGTGCCTTCCTTACAGCCGACACAAGGCTGGGAACGGCACTCACGCTGTTGGCTCCGCCCTCTTGGTGTACCACGTGATGCGGCGCGCATGCGCAGACCGTCCCTGCATGGTAGTCTCACTGTCGAGACTCGCTTGCTGACGACACCATTTAATTTACCACCAGGGTCCAGGTCCAGAGCCGCTGAGCCGAGCTGGAGTGAACCAGGCCAGGAGCCCAGCAGCACACTGTGGTGTGTGGGTGCATGTCACTACTACGGGTGGGTGGCTAAACTGGCTATTAGCAAGCTTATTATAATTTATATGGTGGTTGATGTCAGTCTGATGTGATGTCATCATGTTGCTTGTTGTCACGGTCGGTCACTCACAGTCAGTCAAGGTCACAGACAGACGCTGCAGCGGCACTGACTGCAGCAACAGCTAAAAAGTTCAATTCTGACGGGCCGGTGAAGTCAATACATAGCAGCAGGTTATAAAACTAAAATTACTGTAGTAAATACTAGTAATACTCTGTACCCCCCAAGGTAGGCAAGTAGTTAACTTACAAGTACATACATAACGTACATAGATACACTGATGATGACTCCCTGAGGGTGTATTATACAATAGAGCTGAGCGACTAGGCAGGCTAGCACTAAGCAGCTGGTAATATATATTTATTTAGTGCACAGCACACTGCACAGACTGATTAAAAATCGTACCAATGCTCTCACACAATTCACAATACAATCAATGTGTAGTCAAACATATATATATTAAGGTTTCTTCTTTCGTGTCTGAAATACGTACCAGTTCAGTTCACTCACACACTCACAGAATACTAGAGGATGCAGGCAAACCTTTATGTGTCTGCATCCTCTAGCATTCTGTGAGTGAACTGGAATTTCAGACACGAAAGAAACCTTTATATGTCACAGTCTGCTACTACATATTGTATAATTGTACTATTGTGAATTGTGTGAGTGCATTGGTACGATTTTTAATCAGTCTGTGCAGTGCTGTGCACTAAATAAATATATATTACCGTCTTCTGCTTAGTGCTAAGCTAGTCGCTCTATTGTATAACACCCTCAGTGTATGTATGTACTTGGGAACTTACATTAATTTCATTTTTATTACGTAGCGAGACGTCAGTAGGAAGAGACGTTCACTGAGAGTGCGTGTGATGAACATAACCCAATGTGATAGCACGGTTTATTTATATATGTCAATAGATAAGGTTAACAGGATAAATGCAGGAGGCTAGCATTCATCATGGTTGATTAGATCTACACTATATTGCCAAAAGTATTCGCTCACCCATCCAAATCAGGAGCTGGGCAGGTGAGCGAAAACGTTTGGCAATATAGTGTATATAGCTGTTGGATGAAGTTTACAACCGTCAATGCGTCCCCAGCCAGGCCCAAATTGGCTGCCAACGAGCCACCACCAGCACTGTCCCCGGGCCCAAATTAGCTGCCAACGCGTCCACCAGGAGACCAGGCCCGTTGCAGCAGCAGCACACACGACTGGAACCAAGTTACTGCTGTCAGAACAAAGACAAGTCCATGATGTATTTGTGTTTATGTTTTTTTTGGGATGTTGGGGTTGGAGAGCAAAATTATGTGGTTTTCGGGAGGGGGGGGGCCCAAAAAAAATGTTTGCCCAGGGTCCAATAAATTTTAAAGACGGGCCTGCCTACGGGCAGGGTCACCTTTTCATCATGTGTGTCTCCTGTTTGTGCTCCCCTATTGTAGAGCGCTGTGGAATATGCTGGTGCTGTAACTGTACATTAGGGGACATTGTCCTATTTTCGTGTTTTAAGACACACACTTTGCCAGTTTATACTGTTAAAACATCTTTTAATTCCACCTCTTTTTTCCCAGTTTGAGGTCACTGGAATAAGACATATATGCAGTGGCAAAAAAGTATGTGAACCCTTTGGAATTAGTTGGTTTTCTGCATGAATTGGTCATAAAATGTCATCTCTTCAAAGCAAAAAGTATAGATAAACACAGTGTGCTGTAACTAACAACACACAAACAAATATCATTTTTTCAATGTGGTTTATTTTTTCATTTTCACATTTTCCATTGTAGCTAATTTGGGAGCTGGGCAGAAACCGTCTACATAAGAGGAACATATAAAACAAAGAGACTTATTTGATTACATATATAATTAATTCATGTAAAGTTATGCAACAAGTGTTCATATGCACATAGTTAAGTATACGACCCAAACACAGTTATTCTAGTTTTCAGAAATGAATGGAATATGGCAGACTATTTAAAGATTTAATCTGCATTCATTGTAAAATGGAATATCGCAACACAATCTGTGATCTTCACTGGTCCCTGTCACACCTGGGTAGGGGAGACGTGGTATTTGAGGAAGAGAAACCCAATGGAAGGCTACTGCGAAACTTCTCACATGTGCATGGCAAAATATTTAAATTCAATTAGAATTTAGAATCAAAATATTTCAGATGTGGAAGTTTCCTGTTCAGACCGACATGGGATCGGTAAAGAAATTTTTGAGGTGCAGATATTTTTTCTCCCATTATCACCCTCTATATCTATAACCCTTGCTATACCCCCACTTTATTTCTAAACTAGCTCGTATACCACCATACCAGAAATTAGTTAGAGTTGAGGTTAGTGTAAGGATTAGGGTTACTTTAAGAGTTAAGTAGAGTTACAGTTACTTTTAGGGTTAGAGGTTACTATTTCTGCTTGTTTTAAGAATAGGGTTACTTTTAGGGGTTAGGGTTACTTTTAGAGTTACCATTTGGATTCCTTTTAGGGTTAATGTTAGCATTACTTTAGAGTTAAGGTTACTATTAGGCTTACTTTTAGTGTTCGGTTTACTTTAAGAATTGTTTTTAGGGTTAGGGTTACTATTAGGATTACATTTAAGGTTAGGGTTACATTGCACATTGAGTGCAATTTTTACCTCCATCATCCGAATAAATCCAATTACTGGTATATTCAGATCAATGCGATAAATTTATTTTGGATGCGACTCTGTTAGGCTTGCTCCGGAATTTCGGATGCTTCCGAATAACCAAATCACCGTTATAACCAATTTAGTTGTGGTCCAAACGGAATTGCACATGTCTAGTGGCTATCAGGTCTATTCACTAAAGGTCTAGACCAAATAGGCGATTTGGAAAGTGAGATAAATGGGAGAATTTTTCTGGTTTGTCTATTTTGACCTAGAATTTTCACTTCTGCCAAATCTGACTTTCACCATTAGTGAATACACCTGTATGTCTATGAGCCTGTTCATATTAGACGTGATTTCAACAACATAATTTTTTTTTTATAAATGTCATATTTAACATTTAAAAGATTTGCATTCGGTTTTCTTCAACTTTCTGACTTTAAATTAGTTGAATGTAATCTTACCCTTGGGACATGCTCATGTGGAGGGATTGTTACTTGTATTACTGACTTGCTATGACCTTTACGTGATATGTACATATGTACACTGCATATTCTGTTTCAGAATAAAAGAAAAATGTCAGATCCTCCCAAATATTAGAGAACAAACTCTACCGGAGGGGAGGCATTGTTTTCAAAGACTTTATCGGGGTGTTAGTTGATCATCTGGAATGACCCATTGGGAAACTAAGCTCAAATCAGACATTTTCAGCTGCTCCTTTGTGAGGATGCGCCCTGCTTTTCGCAGTCTTTTGCCTTACACTCTGCCCTTTTGATGACATGTTAAAAATACTGACATGATGTATCGCAGATTGCCTGGCTTTTTAATTGAAGAAGCAGCTGTTCTGCTCACAAGTGTCAGAGTTAAAGAATTATGTCGGTGTAGATGAAGATGAGTTATTCTTGATACTAATGATTTAAGTGGTTTACCTTTAAGGTTTAAGTGGTTTTGGACTATATTTTAACCCTTGCTTGTCTTAATTATTTAGAAAAGTCAAGTGAGTGCATTGGGTAAGTAGATTGCAGCATATTGCTGCTCTGGGGAGATTAATGGGACCATTTAGTGACCCCATTGAAAGCAGTTGTGGACCAGATTTGACTGACTAGTCAAAAAATCCTGAATTGCAACTGAAGGTACCCTGTATTAAGATCTCTGAGCATGGAGCGGAAGATTTTGGGCCATATTACGATCTTCAAGCTAAAACGGGGACGATAATGAGGAAAACCTGTGCCTGCAGGTTTCTCCTTAGCGCCCCTGTTTTAGCGTGATATTACAGTGCAGGCGCTAATCCAGCAGCCTGCACCATAATGTGGTGCTAAACCTTGAGGATGCTCGAGGCAGCGCTAAGCGCCGCCGCGAGCATCCCCTCCATGGAGTCCATAGGACTCCATTGAGGCTTCCACTGCCGGACACATGACCTGCAGGATCTCGCCTCTCACGAGATCCTGCAGGTCGGCTGAGTGATCGCAGAAGGAGACTGGGGGACTTTTCCCCCCTAGTCGCTCTCTGCTCTCGCAGCAAGAAAGAGATGGAGCTGCCGTTCTTGCCACGGGATAAGAGGTGAGCATCTGATTTTTTTGGTGTTTTTTTTTTAGCCGGTGTTGACGGATTCTGCAAACGCGGTATCAGTTAGCACCAGCTCCTGGCTGTGGTTAACTTTTCAGTTAACCGCAGTGGGACATAATTAGCGTTAGGACTTTGCAATCTTAATGTTAATTAACCCTTTGTTAAGCATAGCGAGCGCAAAGTACAGTAAGCTAGCGCTCAAAAGTGCAGGATCCGATACGCTAAGGTTTTTTTTTAACCTGTTAGCGTTCGGAATGTAATATGGTTGGACCGCGCTAGGGCCAAAGCTAACATTAATGCTCACACAGCTGAGCGCTAATGTTAGAGTGAACTTTGTAATATGGCCCTCTGTTGGGCCTATTTTTGGAATTGCGTGAAATGAAAACATGTGTTATGCTATATATAGGGCGGATACATGTATATATAACCAAGCCAATAATGTATATATAGTAGGGCAGATACAATGTATTATATATAAACAGCTACAGTACAAGGCAGATATGTATATATAACCAGGTAGCTATTATATACATAACTGCTTTGCAGTTCTGTTATACACCCGCAGGTATCAGCTATATTGAACCTCTAAAACAAGGACATTTGGAAGAAAATATGATGCTCCCACCATTCCCTGATCTGCTACACTAGGTCCAGTCCTAGATGGGTGATGCAAAAATACAACCCTATCTATTATGATTAATGAGTAGGGCCATTATTCGTTAAAGTTCAATCATTAACCATTACAGCCAATATGTCATACTGTGTATATCTAAAACACCCGCATGCAAGACCTACTTAGGTATTTATCTTTTTTCCCTTGATTCTTGTTCAAACATATTTTTCAAGTAAGAACAATTGCAGCACGATCGAAGCGCATAATGAGGATTTCCTATTCAGAACTGGAAACATTACGTCAGGGGCCACCCAGGTCAAGCCCTGATATAATTAGGACTCTTACTCAGAATAAATGGATGTCACTTACTCAAAAGCTCAGTAGAAAAATAGCGTAAGGAAGAAAAGAAAATCAAAGAGATACACTTGTAGATCTGTTCTTAATTAGAAACACGTGCTAAAGAATGTTGCTCTTAAACAGACATATCAAACCTCTGGCTCTATTACAGTACTAGCCTTTTTTTCAAGAACGAATCGTTATAACGTGTAACTGTTATTTTAAATACTACTACCAGTATCTAAATCGTTGTTTAGCTACTGGGCGGCACCATCTTGGTGATAGCAATGGCGCAGTAATCTGAGGTCCAATAAGAGCTGCTGATGTTTACCTATCAGATCAGGTCAGACAAGCTATAGAAGAAGGGTGACAGCAGTATCTAGCTGGTAAATACACTGCCTGGCCAAAAAAAAAAACATCATCACCTTAATTTAACTAAGCTAATCGGTGAGAGCCTTCCACTGGATAATTAATGGAGTGATTAATATGTTACAGGTGGCATAAAATGAGGTCAGCAGACTCCCTGAATATAATGAATTAGCAAGTTTTTCCATCAACTGATTTTTTCTTCCCTGATGGCGCGGGCATATTTCAAGATGGCAACGCCAGGATTCATCAGGCTTAAATTGTGCAAGAGTGGTTCAGGGAGCATAGTTACATTGCTGAAAAGAGACATGCGTCCATCGGGTCCAGCCTTTCACACATTACCTACTGCTGTTGATTGAAAAGAAAGCAAAAAAAAAACAAAAACAGTCTGAAGCGCTCGCCAATATGCAACACACTGGGAAAAAAATCCTTCTTGACCCCAGAATAACCGTTCTTGAATATAGGGACCACATCAACTTTTCTCCAATACTCTGGTATGATTCCTGAAAGAAAAGAATCTTGAAAGATTAAAAAACAGGTTTACATATTGCGACACATACAGTTGTGTTCAAAATTATTCAACCCCCACTGAAATTGAGTGTTTTGGCCAGTTTGACATTGATTTTGATCAGTCAGTCATCTTGCTTACAATTAAATCAAAGAGGCACGTGTAGGTCAGACAAATATAACATAACATTTATAATGAAATAACCACAAATGTCTTTTCTGTGCTCACATCATTATCAGTTTTATTCAACCCCCAAGTGACATTCAATCTTAGTACTTAGTACAACATCCTTTTACAGTTATAACAGCTTTTAAACATGAAGCATAGCTTGACACAAGTGTCTTGCAGCAAACTACGGGTATCTTCGCCCATTCGTCATGGGCAAAAGCCTCCAGTTCAGTCACATTCTTAGGCTTGTGCACGGCAACTGCTTTCTTTAAGTCCCACCAGAGGTTCTCAATCGGATTTAAGTCAGGTGACTGCGATGGCCACTCCAAAATGTTCCAGCCTTTAATCTGCAACCATGCTCTAGTGGACTTGGAGGTATGCTTGGGATCATTGTCCTGTTGAAAGGTCCAACATCTCCCAAGCCTCAGGTTTGTGACGGACTGCATCACATGTCATCCAATATCTCCTGGTACTGAAGAGAATTCATGGTACCTTGCACACGCTGAAGCTTCCCTGTACCTGCAGAAGCAAAACAGCCCCAAAGCATGATTGACCCCCCGCCATGCTTCACAGTAGGCAAGGTGTTCTTTTCTTCATAGGCCTTGTTCTTCCTCCTCCAAACATAGCGTTGATCCATGGGCCCAAACAGTTCTAATTTTGTTTCATCAGTCCACAGAACACTATCCAAAACTTCTGTGGTTTGTCCACATGACGTTTGGCATACTGCAGTCGACTCTTCTTATTTTTTGGAGACAGCAAGGGGGTGCGCCTGGGAGTTCTGGCATGGAGGCCTTCATTACGCAGTGTGCGCCGTATTGTCTGAGCTGAAACTTCAGTACCCACATCTGACAAATCTTTTCTCAGTTCCTCAGCTCACACGGGGACTTTTCTCCACTCTACGCTTCAGGTAGCGCACAGCAGTCGAAGTCAGCATCTTCTTTCTGCCACGTCCAGGTAGCGTTTCAACAGTGCCCTTTGCCTTGAATTTGCGAATGATGCTTCCTATGGTCTCTCTTGGTATGTTTAACATCTTCGCAATCTTCTTATAGCCATTGCCCTTCCTGTAAAGAGTAATCACCTCTTCTCTTGTCTTCCTGGACCATTCTCTTGACTTCACCGTGTTTGTAACCACACCAGTAAATGTGTAGAAGGAGCTGAGTATCACAGTCATTTTAAAGCTGCCTAATTGGTGCTTATTATGCTTTATTGCTGCTCCGTGACATCCACAGGTGTTTTCAATACCTGATTGAAAACACTTGAATGAACCTCTGTTCTTCAGAGTGGTAGTCTTTAAGGGGTTGAATAATTGTGTCAATGAAGAATTCACAAACGAAACATTTACACCTGTATTACAAAACCAATTGATGTCATTTTGGTTGCATATGGTTCTTTAAAAAGTCCTTGTAGGATTTCATTCTGAATACAATTACAAATGTACACTAAATTCCCTAAAACCCTTTACAGCATTGGGGGTTGAATAATTTTGAACACAACTGTAGCTCCCTCAGTACACGCGGTAAATTCCATCCGACCCTGAGGCTTTGTTCACATTCACTTTGTATAGTTGCTGCAACACCTTTTCTTGAGTCAACCAATCACATT
>RXON01004294.1:0-14206 GCA_009667805.1 Leptobrachium leishanense | reverse complement strand
GCTTAACACCTAGTTACACATAATAAAGATCATGTAACTCTTTAACATCCCATAAGAGAAACATATCCTGTTACTCTGTATATTCAATATCAGGGTTATTCAAACAGATCCGAATTGCTTGAGAAAGGTAACTGAATGCTGGAAATCAGCGTTCGGTTACCTTTCCTGACCATTCGGCTATCCAGAGAGCAGGCAATTCGCCAAATCCTGGCGAATTGCCCGCACATACGGTGCCTGTTCGGTGCCTGTGTTCGAGGGCAGTAAAATCCCCATAAAAAAGCACTGCTTCGTCTATTCAGAGAACACAAACCAGCAGTGAAAGGTTCCCGAAATGCTCTGCCATTCGGTGGTTTCATTCGGCAAGTTTATTCAGGAGAATCCCATAGGCTTCAATGTTAAAAATATTCCCTTTTCAATTCAATATCTAATAAACCGTTCATTATAAAATTCTGCAGTAAAGAGTCTCTTTATTTATAGATTTTTTAGGATATTTTAAGCATTTTTCTTTTTTTTTTATTAAAAGTCTTTATTTATTTTTTTAGGTTTTACTTATTTTTCTTAAACAGTCCTTTTTATTATCATTCCCTGGACCTCATATGCAAATTTCAGATATTTTCGCTCAGTAGTTTCTTTGCAAACAGCTTTTACTTTCATACATTCATACAAACTGCTTTGCTAATTTATTCACTGCCTCGTCTGCGTCTCAGCTGCTTCGGCTCTGTGTGATTCGGCTCCTGTTCGGCTGCTGCTTCCCTGCGGTGGAGCGGCTCCTGCTCGGCTTTTCGACGGTTAATCCAGTTGTTTTTGCGTGTTTTTCGGCGTGCATTCGTGGGTTTTGTGGTTAGTTTTTCGTCGGGTTTTCGGCAGCTTTTCCCTGCAATTCGGGGACCCTGTGGTGTTTTTGCTGAATACACCGCAGGGTCAACGAAATGGGATCGGCTAAACAAACCGAATTGAAGAGAACCAAAAGTCACTGAACGTGCGGTGACTTTTCGAATCTCTTTGACTTACCCTGTATATCTTTAATACATTTTAATGTTTGTCTTTTGCCATTTTCGTTGATAATATCTATACTATAAAAGAGTAAGCCTTCAAGTGTCCGTCGCCAAAAGCGGTCTGCGCATGCGCGACGGACATTTGAAAGTGGCCGTTAAAACAAACAGGTAGCTGCGCGTGCCGGCCGCCTGCAAAGAAAATAAAAATCGGCACGAGCCGCGCGCAGCTACCCGTTTGTTTAGACGCCGCAAGCCCGATCCTCCAGCGGTGACCGTCCTCCGGCTGTCGCTGGCTGCTCGGCGGGCATCCAGGCTCAGGCGAGCCCCCGGTTTGTTTGGGCCTACAGGCCCAGCGGAGCCGGGGACTCGCCTAAGCCTAGATGCCGGCCGAGCAGCCAGCGACAGCCGGAGGACGGTCACCGCTGGAGCTCAGGACCGAAGTTCCCAAAACATACTCCCCTAAATCGGCCTGAGCTCCAGCGGTGACCTCCTCCGGCCGAGCAGGCTGCTAGGCCGGCCTCCAGGCTCAGGCGAGCCCCCGGCTTGGCTTGGGCCTACAGGCCCAGCCGAGCCGGGGACTCGCCTAAGCCTAGAGGCCGGCCGAGCAGCCAGCGACAGCCGGAGGACGGTCACTGCTGGAGCTCCGGGCCGAAGTTCCTAAAACATACTCCCCTAAATCGGCCCTGAGCTCCAGCGGTGACCTCCTCCGGCCGAGCAGGCTGCTAGGCCAGCCTCCAGGCTCAGGCGAGCCCCCGGCTTGGCTTGGGCCTACAGGCCCAGCCGAGCCGGGGACTCGCCTAAGCCTAGAGGCCGGCCGAGCAGCCAGCGACAGCCGGAGGACGGTCACCGCTGGAGCTCAGGACCGAAGTTCCCAAAACATACTCCCCTAAATCGGCCCTGAGCTCCAGCGGTGACCTCCTCCGGCCGAGCAGGCTGCTAGGCCGGCCTCCAGGCTCAGGCGAGCCCCCGGCTTGGGCTTGGCCTACAGGCCCAGCCGAGCCGGGGACTCGCCTAAGCCTGCAGGCCGGCCTAGCAGCCTGCGACAGCCAGAGGACAGCCACCGGTGGAGCTCCGGGCCAATGTAAGAGGATGTTGCCTACACATACTCACCGACATCGGCCCTTAGCTCCTCCAGCGATGGCGGTCCCGCTTCCAGCGTCCTCTCTGTCTCCGTTGGTCGCCGGTATGACGTCACAAAAGCCTTTGACCCCGGGTCAAAATGCGGGGTCAAAGGCTTTCGTTACATCATGCCGGTGACCAACGAAGAGAGAGAGGATGCTGGAAGCAGGACCGCCATCGCTGGAGAGCTAAGGGCCGATGTCGGTGAGTATGTGTAGGCAACATCCCCCTACATTGGCCGGAGCTCCAGCGGTGGCTGTCGCAGCAACTCGGCCGGCCTCCAGGCTTAGGCGAGCCCCGGCTCGGCTGGACCTGTAGGCCCAAGCCAAGCCGGGGGCTCGCCTGAGCCTGGAGGCCGGCCGAGCAGCCTGCGACAGCCGGAGGACAGTCACCGCTGGAGCTCAGGGCTAATGTAGGTGAGTATGTGCTCTCCACACCCACCCTGCTTGCTCGGCCGTATCCAAGGTTAGGCGAGCCCCCGGCTTGGCGTTGGCCTAGAGGCCCAGCCGAGCCGGGGACTCGCTTGAGCCTGGAGGACGCCCGAGCATGCAACTCGACCGGCCTCCATGCTCAGGCAAGTCCCTGGCTCGACAGGTCCTCTAGGCCCAAGCCAAGCCGGGGCTCACCTAAGCTTGGTAACTGGCCGAGCAAGCAGGGTGGTATGGAGAGCATATACTCACCTACATCGTCCTCGAGTCCTCCACCGGTCCACACATACTCACCGACAGCGGTGGCTGTCGCAGGCAGCTCGGCCGCCTCCAGACTTAGGCGAGCCCCCAGCTCGGCTGGGCCTGTAGGCCCAAACCAAGCCGGGGGCTCGCCTGAGCCTGGAGGCCGGCCGAGCAGCCTGCGACAGCCGGAGGACGGTCACTGCTGGAGCGCAGGGCCGAAGTTGCCAAAACATACTCCCCTACATTGGCCCTGAGCTCCAGCGGTGACTTCCCCGGCTGTCGCTGGCTGCTAGGCCGGCCTCCAGGCTCAGGCGAGCCCCCGGCTTGGCTCGGGCCTACAGGCCCAGCCGAGCCGGGGACTCGCCTAAGCCTAGAGGCCGGCCGAGCAGCCAGCGACAGCCAGAGGACGGTTACCGCTGGAGCTTAGGACCAATGTATGAGGATGTTGCCTACACATACTCACCTACATCAGCCCTTAGCTCCTCCAGCGATGGCGGTCCCGCTTCCAGCGTCCTCTCTGTCTCCGTTGGTCATCGGTATGACGTCACGAAAGCCTTTGACCCTGGGTCAAAGGCTTTTGTGATGTCATACCGGTGACCAAAAGAGAGAGGACACTGGAAGCGGACTGCCATCGCTGGAGGGCCGATGTAGTTGAGTATGTGCTCTCCACACCAACCCTGCTTGCTCGGCCGGTATCCAAGCTTAGGCGAGCCCCCGGCTTGGTCTGGGCTAGAGGCCCAGCCGAGCCAGGGACTCACCAAGCATGGAGTCCGGCCGAATTGCCTGCTCGGGCGTCCTCCAGGCTCAGGCGAGTCCACGGCTCGGCTGGGCCTCTAGGCCCAAGCCAAGCGGGGGCTCGCCTAAGCTTGGATGCCGCCCGAGCTACTTGCTTGGCCGGCATCCAGGCTAAGGCGAGCCCCCGGCTTGGCCTGGGCCTAGAGGCCCAGCCGAGCCGGGAGCTCGCCTGAGCCTGGATGCGGCCAAACACACACACACTGTAAAAAACATATATGTGTGTATATATATCCACATGGGGTTACAGTGTGTGTGTGTGTGTGTGTGTGTATAATATATATATTATATGTATATATATATGGACTGCGCATGCGCGCAGCCCACGGGGTGCTGTGGCGGATGGATGCGCGCGCAGCCGGGTGCACGCGTGCCACCCGCCGCAGCACGCCCAAAGCGTCCTACGGAGGTTTGCTGCGCGCGCATCCAACCTCCGTTGACGCTTTGGGCGTGCTGCGGCAGGTGGCGCGCGCGCATCCAACCGCAACAGCCTGTTACAGAGGTTGCCATGCGCCTGAGCCCAGCGCCTGAGCGCAGAGCCCAGCGCCTGAGCGCAGAGCCTAGCGCCTGAGCCCAGTGCCTGAGCGCAGAGCCCAGCGCCTGACCACAGAGCCCACCGCCTGAGCGCCTGAGCCCAGCGCCTGAGCCCAGCGCCTGAGTGCAGAGCCCAGCGCCTGAGCCCAGTGCCTGAGCGCAGAGTGCAGAGCCCAGCGCCTGAGCCCAGCGCCAGAGCCCAGCGCCTGAGCCCAGAGCCCAGCGCCTGAGCCCAGAGCACAGCGCCTGAGCGCCTGAGCCCAGCGCCTGAGCCCAGCGCCTGAGCCCAGCGCCTGAGCCCAGCGCCCAGCGCCTGAGCGCAGAGCCCAGCGCCTGAGCCCAGCGCCTGAGCCCAGCGCCTGAGCACTGAGCCCAGCGCCTGAGCGCTGAGCCCAGCGCCTGAGCACTGAGCCCAGCGCCTGAGCGCTGAGCCCAGCACCTGAGCCCAGCGCCTGAGCACTGAGCCCAGCGCCTGAGCCCAGCGCCTGAGCGCAGAGCCCAGCGCCTGAGCCCAGCGCCTGAGCGCAGAGCCCAGCGCCTGAGCCCAGCGCCTGAGCGCAGAGCCCAGCGCCTGAGCCCAGCGACTGAGCGCATAGCAGAGCCCAGCGCCTGAGCCCAGTACCTGAACACAGCCCAGCGCCGAGTGCAGAGCACAGAGCAGAGCGCCAAGCAGAGCACAATAGATGGCACAGAGCCGAGCACAAAAAAACGCCACAGAGCCAAGCACAGCACAATAAACGGCACAAAGCACAGCACAATAAACGGCACCGAGCACAGAACCAAGCACAACACAATAAACGGCGCAGAGCACAATAAAAAGCAGAGCACAATATACGGCACGGAGCAGAGCACAGAGCCGATGTGCAGAGCCCAGCACAGAGCCGAGCAAAACAGAATAAACGCCACAGAGCCGAGCACAATAAAAATGCCACAGAGCCGAGCACAATAAACTCCACAGAGCCGAGCACAATAAACGCCACAGAGCCGAGCACAATAAACTCCACAGAGCCGAGCACAGTACAATAGACGGCACAGAGCCGAGCACAACAGAATAAACGCCACAGAGCCAAACACAACACAATAAATGGCACCGAACCAAGCACAACGCACCACACTTATCAATAGACTGCCCTCTGGGCAGGCTTTACACCTAGTCCCTTGATAAAAGCAAAACTCACTTTTTACCCAAGCGGGGTTGGATGCTCTGCAGATTACCAAGGTGAAGCTGTGGATAGTCCTCAGATTACCCGGGTGAAGCTTCAGACTTGCACATTATCCGGGTACTAACATACCTCAATACAGAATGCACCTGTAAACATGTAACCTAGTGACTTTTTTACCTACATATTTCTGGGTTAATCTGTATATTTGTGTTTTGTTTAATATCTTGCATTGTATTACTTTGTATTTCTGTAACTGTAACACTTCAATGTTCTTGAATCCAGGACATACTTGAAAACGAGAGAAATCTCAATGTATCCTTCCTGGCAAAATCCTTTATAAATAAATAAATAAATAAAGTGCGGATTTTTCAGCTCTTCCAGACTGTTACCCAAGGGCAGTTGGTTAGTCCTAAAATTACCCGGGTAAAGTCCGAAATTTTCATTTTTTTGCAGCTTTACCCAGTGGTTTTGGGTGACTGGGATTAACTGCACTCCTGGCTTTACCCGTAACATATATACACACATATGTATATGTATGTAGGCACGTCTGGTCTGAGGTCTGTATATACATGTATCTGAGATGAGGTGTGTATGCAAGGGGTAAATGGGATTTCTGGCCACACATTTCAGTATAAATATAAACTGGACAGGCTTTCGGCAAAAATCCTAAATTATTTATTGGAAAGAGTCACATGACCTTAAATAAAAGTACTCGGTATCAGTGAGTACATTAAAAAAATTATTGGTACTTGTACTCGGTCCTAAAAATGTGGTATTGGTGCATCCATAATATCTATACTATAAAAGTGTAAGCCTTCAAGTGTCCGTCGCCAAAAGCGGTCTGTGCATGCGCGACGGACATTTGAAAGTGGCCGTTAAAACAAACAGGTAGCTCCGCGTGCCGGCCGCCTGCAAAAAAAAAAAAAAAAATCAGCACGAGCCGCGCGCAGCTACCCGTGTGTTTAAACGGCGCAAGCCCCGAATCCTCCAGCGGTGACCTCCTCCGGCTGTCGCGGCCTGCTCGGCGGGCATCCAGGCTCAGGCGAGCCCCCGGCTTGGTTTATGCCTACAGGCCCAGCCGAGCCGGGGACTCGCCTAAGCCTAGAGTCCGGCCAAGCAGCCAGCGACAGCCGGAGGACGGTCACCGCTGGAGCTCCGGGCCGAAGTTCACAAAACATACCCCCTAAATCGGCCCTGAGCTCCAGCGGTGACCTCCTCCGGCCGAGCAGGCTGCTAGGCCGGCCTCCAGGCTCAGGCGAGCCCCCGGCTTGGCTTGGGCCTACAGGCCCAGCCGAGCCGGGGACTCGCCTAAGCCTAGAGTCCGGCCGAGCAGCCAGCGACAGCCGGAGGACGGTCACCGCTGGAGCTCCGGGCCGAAGTTCACAAAACATACTCCCCTAAATCGGCCCTGAGCTCCAGCGGTGACCTCCTCCGGCCGAGCAGGGTGCTAGGCCGGCCTCCAGGCTCAGGCGAGCCCCCGGCTTGGCTTGGCCTACAGGCCCAGCCGAGCCGGGGACTCGCCTAAGCCTGGAGGCCGGCCTAGCAGCCTGCGACAGCCAGAGGACAGCCACTGGTGGAGCTCCGGGCCAATGTAAGAGGATGTTGCCTACACATACTCACCTACATCGGCCCTTAGCTCCTCCAGCGATGGCGGTCCCGCTTCTAGCGTCCTCTCTCTCTCCGTTGGACGCCGGTATGACGTCACGAAAGCCTTTGATCCCGGGTCAAAATTCCGGGTCAAAGGCTTTCGTTACATCATGCCGGCGACCAACGAAGAGAGAGAGGACGCTGGAAGCGGGACCGCCATCGCTGGAGGAGCTAAGGGCCGATGTAGGTGAGTATGTGTAGGCAACCCCCTACATTGGCCCGGAGCTCCAGCGGGGCTGTCGCAGGCAACTCGGCCGGCCTCCAGGCTTAGGCGAGCCCCCGGCTCAGCTGGGCCTGTGGCCCAAGCCAAGCCGGGGGCTCGCCTGAGCCTGGAGGCCGGCCGAGCAGCCTGCGACAGTCACCGCTGGAGCTCAGGGCTAATGTAGGTGAGTATGTGCTCTCCACACCCACCCTGCTTGCTCGGCCGGTATCCAAGGTTAGGCGAGCCCCCGGCTTGGCGTTGGCTAGAGGCCCAGCCGAGCCGGGGACTCGCTTGAGCCTGGAGGACGCCCGAGCATGCAGCTCGACCGGCCTCCATGCTCAGGCAAGTCCCCGGCTCGACAGGTCCTCTAGGCCCAAGCCAAGCCGGGGGCTCACCTAAGCTTGGTAACCAGCCGAGCAAGCAGTGTGGGTGTGGAGAGCATATACTCACCAAAATCGGCCTTGAGTCCTCCACCGGTCCACACATACTCACCGACATCGGCCCTTAGCTCCTCCAGCGATGGCGGTCCCGCTTCCAGCGTCCTCTCTCTCTTCGTTGGTCGCCGGCATGATGTAACGAAAGCCTTTGACCCCGGGTCAAAATGCCGGGGTCAAAGGCTTTCGTTACATCATGCCGGCGACCAACGAAGAGAGAGAGGAAGCGGGACCGCCATCGCTGGAGGAGCTAAGGGCCGATGTCGGTGATTATGTGTAGGCAACATCCCCCTACATTGGCCCGGAGCTCCAGCGGTGGCTGTCGCAGGCAGCTCGGCCAGCCTCCAGGCTTAGGTGAGCCCCCGGCTCGGCTGGGCCTGTAGGCCCAAGCCAAACCGGGGGCTCGCCTGAGCCTGGAGGCCGGCCGAGCAGCCTGCAACAGCCGAAGGACGGTCACCGCTGGAGCTCAGGCCAATGTAGGAGGATGTTGCCTAAACATACTCACCTACATCGGCCCTTAGCTCCTCCAGCGATGGCGGTCCCGCTTCCAGCGTCCTCTCTGTCTCCGTTGGTCGTCGGTATGACGTCACGAAAGCCTTTGACCCTGGGTCAAAGGCTTTTGTGATGTCATACCGGTGACCAAAAGAGAGAGGACACTGAAGCGGGACTGCCATCGCTGGAGGGCCGATGTAGGTGAGTATGTGCTCTCCACACCCACCCTGCTTGCTCGGCCGGTATTCAAGCTTAGGCGAGCCCCCGGCTTGGCCTGGGCTTAGAGGCCCAGCCGAGCCGGGGACTCACCTAAGCATGGAGGCCGGCCGAATTGCCTGCTCAGGCGTCCTCCAGGCTCAGGCGAGTCCAAGGCTCGGCTGGGCCTCTAGGCCCAAGCCAAGCCGAGGGCTCGCCTAAGCTTGGATGCCGCCCAAGCTACTTGCTTGGCCGGCATCCAGGCTAAGGCGAGCCCCCGGCTTGGCCTGGGCCTAGAGGCCTAGCCGAGCCGGGGGCTCGCCTGAGCCTGGATGCCGGCCATACACACACACACTGTAAAAAACATATATGTGTGTATATATATCCACATGGGGTTACAGTGTGTGTGTGTATAATATATATTATATATATATATGTATATATATATATATGGACTGCGCATGCGCGCAGCCCACGGGGTGCTGTGGCAGTTGGATGCGCGCGCAGCCGGGTGCGCGCGCGCCACCCGCCGCAGCACGCCCAAAGCGTCCTACGGAGGTTTGCTGCGCGCGCATCCAACCTCCGTTAGACGCTTTGGGCATGCTGCGGCAGGTGGCGCGCGCGCATCCAACCGCAACAGCCTGTTACGGAGGTTGCCACGCGCCTGAGCCCAGCGCCTGAGCGCAGAGCCCAGCACCTGAGCGCAAAGCCCAGCACCTGAGCGCAGAGCCCAGCGCCTGAGCCCAGCGCCTGAGCGCAGAGCCCAGCGCCTGAGCCCAGCGCCTGAGCGCCTGAGCCCAGCGCCTGAGCGCAGAGCCCAGCGCCTGAGCGCAGAGCCCAGCGCCTGAGCGCAGAGCCCAGCGCCTGAGCGCAGAGCCCAGCGCCTGAGCCCAGCGCCTGAGCGCAGAGCCCAGCGCCTGAGCCCAGCGCCTGAGCGCCTGAGCCCAGCGCCTGAGCCCAGCGCCTGAGCGCAGAGCCCAGCGCCTGAGCCCAGTACCTGAACACAGCCCAGCGCCGAGTGCAGAGCACAGAGCAGAGCACCAAGCAGAGCACAATAGATGGCACAGAGCCGAGCACAATAAACGCCACAGAGCCGAGCACAATAAACACCACAGAGCCGAGCACAATAAACGCCACAGAGCCGAACAAAATAAACGCCACAGAGCCGAGCACAATAAACGCCACAGAGCCGAGTACAATAAACGCCACAGAGCCGAGCACAATAAACGCCACAGAGCCGAGCACAATAAACGCCACAGAGCCGAGCACAATAAACGCCACATAGCCGAGCACAATAAACGCCACAGAGCCGAGCACAATAAACGCCACAGAGCCGAGCACAATAAACGCCACAGAGCCAAGCACAGCACAATAAACGGCACAAAGCACAGCACAATAAACGGCGCCGAGCACAGAACCAAGCACAACACAATAAACGGCGCAGAGCACAATAAAAAGCAGAGCACAATATACGGCACGGAGCAGAACACAGAGCCGATGTGCAGAGCCTAGCAAAACAGAATAAACGCCACAGAGCCGAGCACAGTACAATAGACGGCACAGAGCCGAGCACAACAGAATAAACGCCACAGAGCCAAGCACAATAAACGCCACAGAGCCGAGCACAATAAACGCCACAGAGCCGAGCACAATAAACGCCACAGAGCCGAGCACAATAAACGCCACAGAGCACAGCACAATAAACGCCACAGAGCCGAGCACAATAAACGGCACAGCCAATCACAGCACAATAAACGGCGCCAAGCACAGAACCAAGCACAACACAATAAACGGCGCAGAGCACAATAAAAGCAGAGCACTATATACGGCACGGAGCAGAGCACAGAGCCGATGTGCAGAGCCCAGCACAGAGCCGATCAAAACAGAATAAACGCCACAGAGCCAAGCACAATAAACTCCACAGAGCCGAGCACAATAAACTCCACAGAGCCGAGCACAATAAACTCCACAGAGCCGAGCACAATAAAATCCACAGAGCCGAGCACAATAAACTCCACAGAGCCGAGCACAATAAACTCCACAGAGCCGAGCACAATAAACTCCACAGAGCCGAGCACAATAAACGCCACAGAGCCGAGCACAGTACAATAGACGGCACAGAGCCGAGCACAACAGAATAAACGGCACAGAGCCGAGCACAGAGCCAAACACAGCACAATAAATGGCACCGAACCAAGCACAACGCACCACACTTATCAATAGACTGCCCTCTGGGCAGGCTTTACACCTAGTATATAATAACAGTTTGCAAGAGAAAATGTAATATATACTGAATAATTCACACAGAGGGTGGACGTACTGTAAGATTGGAATACTTATTACATAGTTGGTGCTAACTTAACCAGAGCTGTTGTTAATTTACCAGAGTAGTTATTATAATAACAACAGCTCTGGTTAAGTTAGCACCAGCTTTGTAATACTGCCCATAGACTTTTATTTAAATTAAAAAAGTCATATGGCAGGAATAATTTTGTTTTTTTAGTATAAAATAATACAAAAGCTTTAAAAGGATCACCAGAAGACGTTTCGGCCTTATGGGCTTCCTCAGTGAGTTTCCTTTTGAGGCTGAGTAATCTCTATTGGTACACAAATTACAGTCTAAAGACATCAGATAATGGGGCAGTGTTTGCCTGACAAAGCAGATTAACAAACTACTCAAATACACAGCAGATATCAACAGATAGACAAGAGCTTTATTCTTGCATAACACAGATTACACAGACACTCTGCACACGAGAGAGGGCAAGGGAAAAATAGAGAACATGAGGCCTGCAACTCACAAATACATCTCCAGGTTCATGCACCCCAAGTCCAAAGAGACACGTCACAGACTCATTGCCTCATTTTCTTGATTTTTTTTGTATTATGTTTTTCTCTTTATTAGCTCCATAAAAATATCAGGAGAGTGCGTTTCACAGATCCTTCCGGAAAGAATTTTTTCTTTGATAAGAAAGGAGAGGTCCCTCAGATATTGTATGTAAGGAGCACGATGGTTAAAACGACTAAAAACAAATACTGGATGTCTTATTGCCTTGTAGGAGAAATAAAACCTGACAATCCTGAAGATCCGCAGCTCTTTATGGCTGATAAATACATACTCTGGAAAACAGGCAAAGTACGTGATAGTCTTATAAAGATTTTTTAGTCATTGCATGTGTTTGCCAGTTCAACATATTTTCAGAGACATGGATTTCAGTCTTTCACAGAATTTGCTGCCCTGCATGAAATTATCATCCAGTGGATCGGCATAAGGACAGGACTGCCGTTGAGTTAAGCCTCACATCACTCCCTCCCCTGTGGACAACCCCTTTGCGAATGAGAGTGGTTCTGGAAGGAATGTGGCGATGAAAACAACCAGACAAGTAGCATGGATGTCCCCACAAATAGCCTAAGACCTCAGCTCTGGACCATAACCTCGCCAATGGACCAGATATAAGAGGAAACTTTGTGAGACATAGGAATCAAGGATAGTTTGAACCACATACTCCTTGTACCCCTCCACTAGGAAAGAAGCTTGAGGCCTTATGGTTTGGTATACAGGTTGCGAATGAAGGGTTTTAGCAAAGGACATTTGAAAAGTGCAATGAACATTTATAGACTAGGGCAGGTCAAGGATGTAGGACATGAAGCTGAGCCTCCAGAGACCCTTTAAAGAACCCACAAATCAGGGTTCACTTCAAATTTCATCTGGGTCACTTTGAGCCACATACCTTGTGAGTTCAACCAAGACCTACTTGACAAGAGTGAGCCAATTTGTGCTGTCTTTCTTCCTTGGATTTCCGTACCATTTGGATCTTTTGAAATGTTGCCATAACCTGGTCACTCATCTCTTGCAGTGTCGACAGTAGGGATGGGCTGCCGGTTCGAAACGACCATAAGTTCAATTTGAACATTGGCCGTTTGAGCGTTCGCCTAACGCCAAACTTTGTGGGATGTTCGCAGTCTGTTCGCGGAACACCCCACATTACACTGCACCCGCTGATACTGTAATTGTCTACAGTCTTGCACCTGACCACAGATTATGTGCAAGACTATGCCAATCAGGGATCAGTACACATGCAGAGCCATGATTGGGCACAAGTCGTGATGACTTTGCCCAATCATGGCTCACAGCTAAGTCCCTGCAGCACACTATATAAGGCTGCTGACACCGCAGCCCTATGTAGTGTGTTGCAGGACTTCAAAAGAGATTGTTCTATGTGAGATAGCAGAGTTATAGCAGAGATATAGAGACTTAGAGAGTTATAGATAATTATAGCAGAGTTAGTTATATATATCACAGTTCTGTATATTAGTTCTATATATCTTAAATCTATATATCAGAGTTGTATATCGGAGTTCCATATCAGAGTTCTGTGCTATAGCAGTCTCTGGTACTGATCTATTATAGCAGTTGATCAGAACAGTTTATTCTGACAGTCGATAATTGCAATATATTGCAGTACACATCATGTCAGACCAAAAAGGACAGGCAGATGCTCCCATGCAGAGATAAGGGGGCAAGCAGCCTCTGTGTCTGCAGGCTGTGCTCGTGGTTGTGGACATGGTGCATCCTCTGCAGGCAGGACATGCTTGTCCTTTCTAACTGGTGCTGGCCGTCTTAAGCAGCAGCAACATACAGAGGATTTGGTGGATTGGCTAACCAGGACATCCTCATCCTCCGAGTCCTCTGCCAGCCAGGCTTGTAGTGGTTTACAGTCCACCTCAGCTGCCAAAGCATCTAATGCAGCCTCCATGTCCACAGCTACTCCTGCCGTAGCCTCATCATCATTAGGGATGAGCTGTTCGGTTCGATCGGTTCGGAATTCGATTCGAACATCGCCTGTTCGCATGTTCATGAACTACGAACATTTCCGCGTGTTCGCCGTATGTTCGCTCACAATGCACCACAATGGACCACAATGCACTTTTCCACTGGTCTGAAGCTTGTAAGTGGTTACAGCCTTGCACCTGACCCCAGGTCAGATGCAAGACAGGTTCAAGACTATGCCAATCACGGCTCAGAGTCCTGATTGGGCAAATTTTGCCCAATCATGGGCTCACAGAGCTAAGTCCCACAGCACACTATATAAGGCTTCACACAGCGCTTCAGCACGTGTTTGACAGGAGATTGTTGTTGTGTTAGTGTGATTTCTCACTGCCAGTCTGCCACCAGCTACTGGGGGGGTCTCATTTCTACCAACTATCTGGGAATTGTGGTAATCTGTGTGTTCTCACTCCCAGCAAGTATTTTGGGGAGTCAGTCATTTCTCCAAAATATCTGGGAATTGTGGTAATCTGTGTGTTCTGACTGCCACCAGCAACTATTTTGGGGGTCAGTAATTTCTAAAAAATATATCTTTGAATAGTTCTAATCTGTGTGTTCTCACTGCCACAAAGTATTTTGGGGGGTCAGTAATTTCAACGAAAAAATATCTTTGAATATTTCTAATCTGTGTGTTCTCACTGCCACATAGTATTTTGGGGGGTCAGTAATTTCTACAAAAAATATCTTTGCATAGTTCTAATCTGTGTGTTCTCACTGCCACCAAGTATTTTGGGGGGTCTCATTTCTCCAAAATATCTGGGAAATGTTCTAATCTTTGTGTTCTCACTGCCACCAGCAATTGTGGGTGTCTCATTTCTAAAAAATATCTGGGAATTGTTGTAATCTTTGTGTTCACACTGCCAGCCATCAGGGGGTCTCACTGATTTATAGGTGGTTTCTGGGATTGTAATCTGTGTCTTTTTCACTGGCTGCCAGCTATCAGGGTGTCTCACTGAGTTATACCAGAGTCCTGGAAATTTTTAATCTTTATACCAGAGTTAAATCAGAGTTCTGCAGCATATCTTCAATTTTTATAACAGAGTTGAATCAGATTTCTGTATGTATTTAATCTATATAACACTCACCATGTCAGAAAGACTAAAAAGGACAGGCAGAAGCTCCCAGGCACAGACA
>RXON01004293.1:0-31716 GCA_009667805.1 Leptobrachium leishanense | reverse complement strand
GTAAAACTTTCCTGTAAGTGTTGGCAACGCCAACTCTGCTGATTTCATGTTTGGATGTATTAACGCATCCCAAATTAATGCTACCATGTTTTGTTTAAAAATACTGTGTGGAATGTAGCATCTTTTGGGAACTTAACTTACATGATTCCAACAGTACAAAAGATTGGACCTTGCAAGTGGAAGATGGTACATACTCTAGTATGATAATGGTTGCAACATATTATATTGATGCTTATGCTACCTTGCCCCTTAACCCCCCTTTTTACTGGTTATGTGGTAAATGGGCATATTTGGTAATACCTAGAACTTATGTTGGTGAATGTGTTTTGGGTCTTATTGGTCCATCTCATACTATTCACCCTTATGTTCCGTCTGGTATGCGCATTGGCCTACATAACACTGTACATCGCTCTCGTCGCTCCTCCATCTCTGTCAAAACCTCTGAGGCAGAGCGATTTGGTGGAATCTTGCTACCCACATATGGTGTTGCTCGTTTGTATTCTAAAATGAATCTTTTTGTAGACTTAGTTGATGACATGTTTAATCACACTACACATGCGCTAGCAGTTCTTTCTGCTGAGCAACGTCAGATTAGAGATGCAGTAATTCAGAATCGTATGGCCTTGATTATTTGTTAATGAAGGAGGCTGGGTGTATGTGGTCTTCTTATTTGACCATTGTTGTTTTCACATTGATGACATTACAGGTGAAGTTTCTCAAGATATACATGATATTGAGGAAATTCAAACCCACTCAGGAAAGTATCAAGTCCCTTAGATGGATTTGATTGGACCTTTGGCTTTAGTTCTATTTTTTGGTAGCCTAGGTTCAACTATTTTACATGGTTTAATGTATCTCGTTATGATTATTCTTGTTATTGCATTTTTTACAAATTGTTGATGCTGTGCCTTGAGAAATGTTGCGTTTCTAGCTCACCTATGATGCCAGCCTATCCTATACTTCCACCCCCACCCTACTTTGATTCCTCTTCAACATTCCACTCTTATGAGTAATTACTAACCTCTCTTTTTCTTTTTTTTTATTTCTACGTATTGGAATGATTTATATGTTATAATATGATGACAATGTAACCCCACTTGTAATAGGTTCACTAGTTTAGTTTAGTTTTCTGTTTTAATTATGATCACATGATTCGTGATCAAAAGACGGATTGAAAGGAATTTGAAATATGGTAGCTAATTCACTGTATACATATTTCTATATTCTAGTAATATTTGATAGCTATATAAATATATAGGGCCTGATTGACTGCTCAGCAAATACATAATGTGTTCATGAGGTAATGCTGAGTCTGGTCTTTCTCTTGGCTTCCTGTTTTTTATTAAGGAGTGCAAATTTTCTATTCAACTCCACTTCCTCTTGAAACTAGAGAGGCTGGCTGGCCGAGAGGAAGGGAGGGATACACATGGTTATTGTTCATATATCCTATGGAACATTCTTATTTCAAGAACAGGATATAGCTGTGACGTCAATTTAGTCGTGCCTACTAGGCAAGGACAGGAAATGTTTATGTAAGTCTAGGTACTGCCCAAAGTAGAAAAAACATGTTTGCTATATAACTGACGTATTGATTCTTTATTGGTTTGTAATCCATGAATCTGTGACACTCCTATTTTTGACAAAACTAACTGAATGTATGAAATTTGCCAGAGTAATAAGAAACACCCAAGACAGCATTTGTGTCCTGGTCTTTTATTCTCAGTCGAGTTGTTTTCTGTATGGTCACTGGGTCTGGTGACAAAGCAGCTATCTCTATCATCACTGGACCGTGGCCATTCCTGTGATGCTTGCAGAATACATATCAGACGTCACAGTCCCCGTGTTACTCTATGGAAAGTCGCGCACAAATATAAAGGTTCTCCTCCTGTGACCAGAAGAGGCCTCTCTGTATGAAACATGTACCAAATTTAGGGAAAAATAGGTTTTGACTCATATCTGAATACGACATTCTCAATATGTTTATTGGCTCCTGATATTTTCCTGGATTCTAAAATGAAGATATTTGAGGATGATACAAGAATACATGAAAAGGAGAACACCAGTAGATAACTCGTAGAATACAGAATTATACATTGGGCAGGCCCTCACACTGACCTTCTGGAAGTCTGATTCTATCCCCAAGGCTGGCACCGCACGAGCGTACTAAATGTGTCAGTCGCAACACGCATTGTGACTTCCGTCATAGAATTTTGATGGATCATATCGGGAACAACACACAATATACATCCGCACTTTTCCTCGCACGTTAGAGCATATGCGTATTTTTGGTCGGCGTCAAAATGATAGCACAGGCGTAGAGACATATCTACGGACGTGCTGCTATAGGTGGGAGTACAGGACATCAGACAAGCGGTGATTTGACATCCGTCATGTGTGTAGGAAACAGACTACAAAACACAACGGCTTCTTCAACGTCTATATTTCTCAAGATATTTTATCTTCAGCGTCAAAACTCATGTGCATCATGTGGTGTCCACAAGTACGTCCGTGCAAAAGTATGTCTGTTACAGACGTACCATCTGCGCTCGTGAGGTCCCAGCCTAAGCCCCAGGATTGGAGTCAAAAAGATTCAAGAAGGACATATTGTAACTCCCTCTGGTGGTTCTTAAAGCTCTCTGCACCATGTTGGGTCTTCCACCCCTCCTGTGGCCAGGAATGGTCCTCACATCTGTTAGGGTAGAGTATCGATGTAGATGCATCATACTGGCAGCACTATCTGAGAACATCCTTTCTATATTTTCTGGTAAGGACCGGATGCAGAGTTTCCATCCCTCTCATATCAAGGCCAATGGTGTTTCTAGTCCACCCCTCATGTCTTCTGGCCAATGGGGATCCTAGTCAAGGTTTGTAAGGACTTGCTTGTCCTTTTGTCATTGCCCTGTTGTGGTTTCTACCTTCAGCACATGCTGTTTCTCTGATGGATTTTCTGGATGCTTACCATTGTTCCATCTCTATCCTGTCCTTTACCTTGGCTAGTTTACTCATGTGTGTATTACTCATTTGCCCTTAACCTTGGTTAGTTTACGTGTGTTTTTTGGTAAGGACCGGATGCAAAGTTTCGACCCCTCTCATATCATGGCCAGTGGTGTGCCTAGTCCACCCCTCGCGCCTCCTGGCCAATGGGGATCCTACTCAGGGGTTATAAGGACTTCCCTTTGTCGTTGCGCTGTTGTGGTTTCTACCTTCAGCACATGCTGTTTGTCTGTTGGTTTTTCTGGATACTGAACTTGACTTACCATTGTTCCATATCTTTCCTGCCATTGACTTTGGCTAGTTTACTCATACGTGTATTACTCTCCTGCCCTTGACCTTAGCTACTTAAATCATACGTGTATTACTCTCCTGTCCTTAACCTTTGGCTAGTTTATGTGTCCATTGCACTCCTGCCTTTGGGGTGTGGTGTGTTACTCTCACGACCTTGGCTAGTATAATTTGTGTTTTATTCAGTTGCCCTTCACCTTGGTTAGTTTACTCGTGTGTGTGTGTATTACTGTCCTGCCCATGACAATTGATAGTTTACTCATGTGTGTATTACTCTCATAGCCTTGATCATGGCTAGTTTACTCGTGTGTGTGTTACTCTCATGGCCTTGACCTTGGCTAGTTTACTCATCTGTGTATTACTCTCCTGCCTGTAACCATGGTCAGTTTACACTTGTGTGTGTGTGTGTGTGTTACTCTCATGGCCTTGACCTTGGCTAGTTTACTCATCTGTGTATTACTCTCCTGCCCGTAACCATGGCTAGTTTACACGTGTGTGTGTTACTCTCCTGCCATTGACTGTGGCTAGTTTACTCCTGTGTGTATTACTCTCCTGCCATTAACCATGGCTAGTTTACTCCTGTGTGTATTACTCTCCTGCCATTAACCATGGCTAGTTTACTCCTGTGTGTATTACTCTCTTGCCCTTGTTCCCGGTTTGTTTCTTTTCTCTATCTTCTATCCAGCCCAGCCATTTAAGGACTGGTTGTATAGGCAGCATTTCCTTTCTCTGTGACACCTGCAGTATACCCCTCCCAGTGATCTTTTTCTGCTAATTACCCGGTTTTGTTTTTTGCATTTGCATTAGATGTTATATAGTACCTCACTTCCTTTCCCCTGTACAACCTGGAAAAAAAACATATTAAAACAAATAAAAATAAATGCAGCGCATGCAAATTATATACTTAACTGATAGGTTTGTATTCTTGTCTCCCCTTCATGAATCTTGGCCACCAGCTTTGCCCTGGTGGTTTAATGACAAAAAAATATTTTAGTTCTTAAACATTTTTTTGCTATAAAAATTGACGAGATCTCTGTACTAAGAACTAGATTTTTTTGTCATTATCTATTTTGCCACTGATTATAATCAAAATCTTTAAAACTAGGGGCAGTGTAAATCTAGAGGAGAAAAGAAACAACACAGTAGTGTAGAACAAGAGTTCAAGAGAAATTCTCCAATATCCACATACAGGTTTATTCACAGAGAGCTGATCTGGCCTCGAAATGACACCGAACTGTGAATTTCCCTGTACGGTGACATTTCGTGGCCATTCGGCTATTCAGAGAACAGATAGTTTGCCAAATTTTGGCGAATCGCCAGCAAATACTGTGCCTGTTCTACGGCAGTGAAGTCCCCCATAGAGAAGCAATGCTTCATCTATTCAGAGACACCGAACAGCAGAGAAAGGTTGCTGAAATGCCCTGCTGTTCGGTGTTTTCATGCGGCAGGTTTATTCAGGCGAACCCCATAGGCTTCAATGTTAAAAATATGCCCGTTTTTATTCAATATCTAATAAACCTTTTATTATTTTAATCTGCAGTAAAAAGTCTCTATTTATTTTTTAGGATCTTTTAGGCATTTTTCGTCAAAAAAAATAATTCCGTTTGTGCTGCACATGCGTCAGAAGAATCATGAATGCTATATATATACACTTCTAGGAGGTTTGCTTGATTAATGGTTTAATACAGGATTGGCAGCAGAAATGTATTCAATGTAATTAAATTAACCATTTTAAATCAAAACGTCTTGTATTATAATATAAGTGTAACGCTCTTTTGCCGCTGGGGGCCGCCCCCGCTGGCACCCTCCAGCTGGGTTACACCTTCTTGCTTTACCTGTTGGTCCTGAGTTTCCGCATTTTGGGAATAAGGATACATAGTGTTGGCAGTGCCTCCACCTGTCTGGGCATCCATGGCATGGACTGTTTGCCCAGGCAGGAACCTAATAATAACAACTACACAGTGGTACAATAAACAATATAAACTTGTATTGAAATGCAAGTGGCAGCATAAAAGGATTTCAGGTAATACAGTAGCTAACTAGACACACCAACTGCTCTCTAACCTCCCAGCCCAGGACCCTCCCAAACAACCTGGAACCACCCTGATCTTCGTCCTAATGACAGCGATGATGGGTACCAGTTGGTGCACATAAGAGATGGGGCCCTTTTAGCATAACGTAGCTGCCAGTACAGGAAAGGCTGTGGGTAAAATCCGCTCAGCAGCTGTGTGATTCTTAGTTAGTGTAAAGATGGATAGAATGCTGTCAGCGAGACAGAGAGAAAAGATGCTCGTTACCGCACAACTTCAGTTGCTCACAGTCCCAAAAGGCTTCTTGAACGTTGTAACAATCTGCAGCCTCTGGATCAATTCTTCCCCACGCAGAATGCAGAATCTCCTCTGCCTGAAGTCAATGCCGCCAGCAAATCCCTTTGCCTGCGGCCTCCTTAACACAGGGCCCCTCTTCAAACACACTTGCCTCCTGAACAGTCCAGCACAATATACAGCAGACCAAGGTACACTCTCCAGCACTGGATGCTGCTGATTCTCTGTGCTCCAGGTTGCACAGATCCTGGAAAATCTCTCTTATCTGACTGCTCACTCTCTTTGCTCACTTTGTTCTCCCACGCTGCATGCATGCTTTTTACTTCCTGTTTCTTTTAGCTTGGGTCCTTCCTTTCCCATACATTGTCCTCTGGCTCCCCCTAGAGGCATAACAGCTGCAGTCCTCAGAGCCAAATTAAACACAGTACTACATTCTCCCCCTCGAAAAAAATTCCTTGCCTTCCACTGGCAAGACCAGCCAGGTGCAAAAACACACACAAAAAAAAAACAACGGCAACATATATCTTTCTGCATGACAGTCCTGCATAACAGTCCTATCTAGACAATTGTCAACTATCTTGAAGTCTGCTCTAATAAACAGGAGTTCCCATATTCATCATTTCTGCAAAAGCATACAGGAAATCAACAACTTTACAGTGTGTAGCTGAGGCACTGGGACATAGCTAGGTTCTCCAACGTGATCGTAAGTAAGAACCCTGGGAGGTTGTCTCGCTCTAGTGCCCTGTCTCAATTCTCTCTGAGGAAGTCCATAGTGTGCCTGGGAATCTTCGGCTCCTGCCATTGGGTTGGGGAGGTCACCAGAGGCTTGAGGCCCTGGCTTTCCCATGATACAAGAGTCTCTTTCAGGGGTCCAGGCACAAAACTAGGGCTGTTTGGATCCAATGTAGAAGAGGCTATGGGAGGAGAGGGAGGTGGCTGCTGAGAAGTGTCTTGTACCATCCACCACTCGTCACTGTGGTCAGTGGATTCTAGGGTCTTTTCTTTAGCTCTCTCCACATTACAGTCTTGCACTGTCTCCTCCATGCCCCTTACAGGTGGTGCGGATATATTCTCACTCTCTTCATTTCCTTTCTGGAACTCTTCTTGGGAGTATAACACTGGCAGCAGATGGTTCCTGTGCCATGCCTTGATACGACCTTCTGGTCCTTGATCTTGTATACAGGAAGTCCTGGCAACTTGGCGACCACTTCAAACAGAATGTCTTTCCATCTATTTGCAAGCTTATGTTTCCCAGGCACCCCTAGATTCCGGAGAAGAACTTTATCCCTGGGCTGTATCTCTCTATATTTTACTTTGGCATCATAGCGCCTCTTGTTTTGTTCATTCAACTTAGCAGCAGACTGAATAGATAATTCATAAGCTCTCTGAAGGTTCTGTTTCAGTGACTTGACATATTGATAATGAGAGACAAGACTCGACCCATCTGAAGAAACTCCCAGCCTCAAATCTATGGGCAAGCGGGCTTCCCTCCCAAACATTAAGAAATATGGTGAAAATCCAGTAGATTCATGTCTCGTACAGTTGTAAGCATGAACCATAGCTTCCACATGCCGACTCCAAGCTCTTTTTTCTACGTGTGGCAGTGTACCCAACATATCCAAAAGGGTCCTGTTAAATCGCTCAGGCTGTGCATCGCCTTCTGGGTGATAGGGAGTAGTCCTTGACTTATTAACGTTGAGCAAGCTCAGGAATTCCTTGATGATTCGACTTTCAAAATCTCTGCCCTGATCAGAATGTATCCGATTGGGCAGACCATAATGCACAAAGTACTTTTGCCACAAAGTCTTGGCTACCGTCAATGCCTTTTGATCTTTGGTGGGAAATGCTTGTGCGTAGCGTGTGAAATGATCTGTAACCACCAGGACATTTCCAATGCCAGCAGAGTCATTTTCAATACACAGAAAATCCATGCAGACCAGATCCAGGGGACCATTACTTTTAAGATGGCCCATGGGTGCAGCCTTTACGGGTAGGGTCTTCCTCTGTATGCATCTTTTGCAGGTTTTTATATACTGCTCCACCGTCTCTCTCATCTTTGGCCAAAAAAATCTATCTTGCACTAGACCATATGTTTTGTCTATTCCAAGATGTCCATGCTGATCGTGTAGGGCTCTCAGAACCATCCCCCTGAACCGTGAGGGAGCACCAACTGCTTGCGATCTGGGTGATCATGGTACTCAATAATCCAATACAACAACCCTTCCTCCAGATGCAATTTGCTCCATTCTCGCCGAAATATCTCCTTCAGTCCTGAGGGAAGACTGGTCAGAAGGTCAGGATTCTTCGCCTTCACGGCCTTGATGACATTGCCTACATGCCAATCTTGAGCCTGAGCTCTCCGCTTGTCCGCTGTCGTGATATCTGACCAATGCTGTAGAATAATGGGAGCACTGAAGGCTTCGGGCACAACTCCAGGTGAACAGCTAATGGAGTCTATTCCCCTAAGTTCGGTAAAATCTTCTGGGTGTTCTACAACTACCGCCGTATTACATAGAGCCCTCACTCCAGGTCCAGGGACTTCTTCCCACTCCTCTTCTTCTTGATGAGGAGGAAGCCCGGGTCGCCGTGATAGCGCATCTGCACTGATGTTTTGGGGCCCGGTTTATATCTCAGATGGAAACGGTAATTCGACAACGCCGCCAACCATCGATGTCCGGTGGCATCCAGTTTTGCTGTCGTCTGTATGTAAGTAAGGGGATTGTTATCCGTTCTTACTTCAAACTCTGTCCCATACAGATAATCATGAAGTTTGTCTACTATTGCCCATTTAAGAGCCAAAAATTCCAGCTTGTGGACCGGGTAGTTCTTCTCACTCCCTGTTATGCTTCGACTAATGTAAGCAACTGGTCTCAGTCCCTCAGCATAACTCTGGTGTAGTACACCTCCTACGCCCTCCAGACTAGCATCTACATGGAGCACATAAGGCCTTTCAGGATCTGCATAGGCCAGCACTGGGGCTTCAGTGAGCTTCTTCTTTAGGGTGAGGAAAGCCTGCTCGCATTCAGAGGTCCATTTTTCCCCGAAGGAATCTCTGGAATATAACACTTTAGAACCATCTGCACTTAAAGAGCCTTTTAGGAGATTATGCAATTCGTGCGCTATCTTGGAGTAGCCTTCCACAAATCTACGGTAATACCCACAGAATCCAAGAAAGGACCTTAGTTCTCCAACATTATCCGGCTTGGGCCAGTTCACCACAGCTTCGATTTTGGCCGGGTCAGTTGCAACCCCTTGGGCAGAAACTATATGTCCCACGTAGGTGACAGAGCTTCTAGCGAACTTGCATTTGTCTAAGGATAGTTTTAATCCCTCAGCTTCAAGTCTATCCAACACTTTCAATAGTCGGTGCTCATGCTCCTCTGGAGTCTTCCCAAACACTATGAGATCATCCAAGTACACCAAGCACTCTCGAGGGTTCATATCCCCAACGGTTTTCTCCATTAGACGTTGGAAAGTGGCGGGAGCTCCAGTGATACCTTGGGGCATCCGCGTAAACTGGTAAAATCCCAGAGGACAGATAAAGGCGGTTTTTTCCTGATCATCTACCTTCATGGGTACCTGGTAATACCCAGACATTAGATCAAGTACACTGAACCACTGACTTCCAGACAGAGCATTCAGCAGATCTTCTATCCGGGGCAACGTATACTGGTCTGGTATGGTGCGCTTATTTAGTGTCCTGTAATCTATGCACAGCCGGACTGATCCATTCTTCTTGCGTACTACTACGATTGGGGATGCATAGGGGCTACGAGATTCTGTAATAATCCCTGCTCCTTCCATCTGATGGAGAATATCCCTGACATCTTGTATGTCACGGGGTGGAATACGTCTAGATCTTTCCCGAAAGGGGGCAAAGTTGGATAATCGGATGGCATGGGTGGCACTTTTTGCACAGCCTACATCCATCTCTTCTTTGGAGAACACACTCTCTCTGGCTTGGAGTTTAGTTCGGAGACTATCCTTCCATTCCTGGGATAGGGGAGAATCCTCTAGACTGAAATCCGCAGGAGTCCCGGCATCTTCCCCTCTTCAGCTGTCACTGCCATAATCGAGGAGATTTGGTCTAGCAGGTGGATCACTCCCAGCAGCTGACCCCGGTCTATACGCACTTCAGTGTGAGTTAGGTTTTGCACCATCACCGGAAAGGCTTGCCCCCGGTGGTTCTTCCAGTCTTTAACTTCAGGTATGACCATCCATCCTTTCTGAGCGTCATCCTCCGGAAGGGATTCAATTAAGTATTGTCGCCCACCATCTAAAATTCCATCATGTAGAGTTGCCGAGGCCCGTAGGGATAGTGTTTCACCTGGTCTGATGAACACAGCTCCAATTCCGATGTAATGGCATTTCCCAGCTTTAGCCTGCAATGCCAGTCGCTGACACTCTTCTCCAAGGTGCGGACTAACTTCCATCAGATGATCCAGTGAAGCACCCCTCGTTCCCCCAAGGTAGTTTCTGAATACATCCTGCACCACCCTGGCATTGGTCCCGAGTATGATGGGGGCACAAACTTTCTTCACATCTGGGCAGATTATGGCCTCCAACTCCATGCTCTGTTCTGTTCCGGTATTCAACTGAGGAATGGTGATGGCGACCTTGATGCTTCCATCAGTCTTGCAGACTTGATCTCCCATGCCCCATAGCTGCATCTCTTCAGTGGGCAGTAAGGGCAGATGCTTTAAATGCTGCTCATAGAATGACCTGTAAACTATAGTCACCTGTGACCCAGTATCTAACAGTGCTGAAGCATAGATGCCATTGATTAGTACATGGATGATAGACCTGGGCCCTACTTTGGGATTGGCCTGTAAACGAGGAGCTCTTTTTTTAGTCCAGTTTCTCCTTTTTTTCTTAATTTTCTTTGAGAAAACTGTACTGTCTTCCAGGGGTCCTATCACTAGCACATGCCCGTCTTCTTCTCCCGAAGGGGCAGGGCATTCCCTGGCAAAATGTCCTGGCTGGCCGCAAGTAAAACATTTCCTCTCCCTTGGTTGATTTCGAGTCAGCCGGGTGGGCTCTGCCCTTTTCGGATCCCGCTCGGACCGTGGAGGATGTGACTGAGACTCTAATTCTGCTAGTCTTTCCCTGAGGCTAGCCATTTCAGTGTTCTCTTTTTCCCGAGGTTTCGTCAGGTTTTCTTTGGAGGTGGCAGAGAGAAAATATCTGACTCTCGATCTCCTTCACTTGGGTTATGAGCAATATAAAATCTAAATCTTCTTTAGTCAGTCCTGCTCGCAAAGTAACAATTACTGGGTCATCGGACAAGGCACCCCGCAATACTTGTTTTGTCAATTTCACATGAGCTTGAGCAGGTAACACTACATTCTTTTCCATCAGTTTTCCCAAAAACACTTGCAATCTGGTAACATAGTCAGACAACCTCTCATGTTTCTTTTGACGGGTATTATAGAACTTATTAAGAAGACTTTCGGCATCCTCCACATCTCCATATACTCGTTGTAATACCAGTAGGTACTCCTGAGACTCAATTTCTCCTTTTAAGATTTTATGTGCATTCACAATGTCCGTAGCTGGGGACCGCAGACTCTCCATTATTCTCTGTCGTTTCATAGCATCAGTACAGGTCCATTTCCCCAGCAATTGTGCTGCATTCCGCTTCCATATTTCAAAACTCTCTTCTCCCGATGGAACGGGTTGCATCCCTGAGAATACCCTCAACTTGCGATAGCTATGAGTATGATTAGCTGTCACAATTGCCTCTGAGAGTTTCCTGAGTACATCTGGTATATCGCCATTACTAGCCTCAGTTGGGTTTGGCACATTGCTAGGTCTAGAAGACGTGGTCGGTATTTCATCCACAAAATCAATGTGGTTGACACGGAGCCTCTTCTCCTCTTCGGGTGGAATAGGTAATGTCCGGTGCCATCTCTTTGGAATGGCCCCTGCTTCTTCTTTGACACCGGCATATACAATCGGACAAAACTCTGATAGTTCATCGCTTAAATGAAGACCTATTGGCTTTGTGCAGTTCCTGAGATCCTTCAATGCATAAACCAGGATATATTTCTCTCCTGTTTGGTTTCTCAACACATCCTTGATGGTCACCATAGTCTCTGGTATAAGATTCTCTAACATGCGAATGCATTGCATAGCCTGTCCTTGGGGTGGTATATTGCATACCATCAGGGCCTGATATATGGGTATCCTCTGATTAATAGCCCACTCAGTTACAAACGACACCGTGGGTCGTGGCTCAAATGTAAGGTGGAAAAATGTATCCTTTTTCATCTCAGCAGTGCCTCCATCTGTAACGCTCTTTTGCCGCTGGGGGCCGCCCCCGCTGGCACCCTCCAGCTGGGTTACACCTTCTTGCTTTACCTGTTGGTCCTGAGTTTCCGCATTTTGGGAATAAGGATACATAGTGTTGGCAGTGCCTCCACCTGTCTGGGCATCCATGGCATGGACTGTTTGCCCAGGCAGGAACCTAATAATAACAACTACACAGTGGTACAATAAACAATATAAACTTGTATTGAAATGCAAGTGGCAGCATAAAAGGATTTCAGGTAATACAGTAGCTAACTAGACACACCAACTGCTCTCTAACCTCCCAGCCCAGGACCCTCCCAAACAACCTGGAACCACCCTGATCTTCGTCCTAATGACAGCGATGATGGGTACCAGTTGGTGCACATAAGAGATGGGGCCCTTTTAGCATAACGTAGCTGCCAGTACAGGAAAGGCTGTGGGTAAAATCCGCTCAGCAGCTGTGTGATTCTTAGTTAGTGTAAAGATGGATAGAATGCTGTCAGCGAGACAGAGAGAAAAGATGCTCGTTACCGCACAACTTCAGTTGCTCACAGTCACAAGAAGGCTTCTTGAACGTTGTAACAATCTGCAGCCTCTGGATCAATTCTTCCCCACGCAGAATGCAAAATCTCCTCTGCCTGAAGTCAATGCCGCCAGCAAATCCCTCTGCCTGCGGCCTCCTTAACACAGGGCCCCTCTTCAAACACACTTGCCTCCTGAACAGTCCAGCACAATATACAGCAGACCAAGGTACACTCTCCAGCACTGGATGCTGCTGATTCTCTGTGCTCCAGGTTGCACAGATCCTGGAAAATCTCTCTTATCTGACTGCTCACTCTCTTTGCTCACTTTGTTCTCCCACGCTGCATGCATGCTTTTTACTTCCTGTTTCTTTTAGCTTGGGTCCTTCCTTTCCCATACATTGTCCTCTGGCTCCCCCTAGAGGCATAACAGCTGCAGTCCTCAGAGCCAAATTAAACACAGTACTACATAAGGAAATACAATACTCTGCAACTCAGAGGATCTTGTACAGTTAAAGGGCCGCTACCACCAAAACATGAAATGTCCTTATTGTGTTTATTTGATGTTGCTGATATCTTACATGTGTTTTGTTTTTCTCTTGTATGTTTAGTTAAGAAAATATTTTCCTCTAGATGTGTCACTGGGTGCATCCATTGTGTGATATTTTCCTCTATATGTGTCACTGGGTGCATCCATTGTGTGATATTTTCCTCTATATGTGTCACTGGGTGCATCCATTGTGTGATATTTCCCTCTATATGTGTCACTGGACGCATTCATTGTGTGATATTTTTCTCTACATGTGTCACTGGGCGCATCCATTGTGTGATATTTTCCTCTACATGTGTCACTGGGTGCATCCATTGTGTGATATTTTGTGTTGTAAACTGCAACCAGGGCCGGTGCTCCCACTAGGCAAGCTAGGCAACCGCCTAGAGTGCACTGCCACCTAGGGGCGCAGCCGGCTCCAACCCAGGTTCCATTACTGTACCCGCTCCTCATTGTGCTTCTCATGTTGCTGGCAGTGAAGGCTCGCAAAGCCGACCCCCACTAGTTGCGCAGAAGGTGGGCGTCTTATGGTGACGTGCGGGTGCCACCAGAGGTGAAAGAAAGAATGAGGCAGAAGAAAGAAAGAAAGAGGCACAGAGGGCAGAGTGCAGAAAGAATGAGGCAGAGTGCAGAAAGAATGAGGCAGAGTGCAGAAAGAATGAGGCAGAGTACAGAAAGAATGAGGCAGAGTGCAGAAAGAATGAGGCAGAAGAAAGAAGAGGCAGAAGAAAGAAAGAGGCAAAAGAAAGAAAGAGGCAGAAGAAAGAAAGAGGCAAAAGAAAGAAAGAGGCAGATGAAAGAAAAGGCGAAAGAAAGAGGCACAGAGTGCAGAGGAAAGAAATGAAGAGGCAGAGGAAAGAAAGAGGCACAGACCGATCCCAGGCCCGACCAGCAGAGGGGTAAGATGGGCACCGAACATCCGTGTGGGTCCCCGTGCACAGTGAGTGTGTGTCTCCATGCACAGAGAGTTCCGCCCCTTTGCACGCAGAGTGTGAGTGTTCCCCCTGCATTTCAACAGTTAACAATTTTATTCTGGGGGGGCGCAAGCAGCTGGTCTTGCCTAAGGCGCAAAAAGGTCTAGCACCGGCCCTGACTGCAAACCCCCCCCCCCAAAGTATCTTTCCATCACTTGCTCCTCACTGTGTGGAGTGAATGAGTCAGTCGCTGACTCACATCATTGCATTGTGTGGGATGTATTCAAAGGACATCACCAGGGGGAAGATTAGAAGACTTTTTAATCTCCCTGTTTTATCTCATTCAGCTGCCAGCTCTTATTTTAGGTAACTTGAAGAACAATAGCCTCCTGCTGCTTTATCTAAACATTCCCTAATCCACCTCATTAACTGTTAATTTATGTAAATTAAGGCTAGGGTCAGACGAACGCATTTTTCACGTTGTCCGTGAAAAAGTGCTTTCGAACGAATGGACGTATTTTTTCACGGAATACGCGATAGCGGTCATACGATGCGCATTTTCGTCCGTGATTTTGTACGGATCATCAATAAAACCCTTTTGCATCTGGACGTTATGTTGGCCGGACGTGTGCAGCGTCTGACGTCTCCCAATCACGCAAACACGCCGCTATGCGGCCGCAGCGCACTCTGTACGTCAGTAGTAGCGGTTTGACGTTCTCTAAAAAATGCGTTCGTTTGCCACTTGCGTTGCACGGACGAACTTTCGTGTGGCCGTTCGTCGTATGTTCCCCGGCATTGGACGTCATTTGCTGCTAGCACGGCCGTGATTTCGTGCGGCTAAACGCACGTGAAAAATGCGTTCGTCTGACCCTAGCCTAAATAAACAAGAGCCACAAAGCAAAGCTTTTGGCAAATGTTGCTTCACGGGAAGATACACAAAACAAAATCAAGATTTCGAAACCTAACCTTTTTTTTTCCCTTTTTACATGCAATTACTTCAAACAAAGAAAAACCAGCAGCATGTGTTTTATAATGTGATTTATAAGGTGGTTTTATTTGTAATGCACAAGTTATCTAGTTACAGCTAATATAAGTGGTGATGTCCCTTTAAATGAAGCGTCATTACATCAATGTTTCAGTTGCGAAGAACTTTTATCACGACCTTATAAAATCTTCTCTATCTATATACAACTTCGAATAGACTTGCACTCCAGGTACTTCTTAGAAACCATTGACATTAATGCAAGGAAGCCAGACCGACGTGGGACCTCGGTCAGAGAGGAAAGTATAGGGAAGGAGTGTGGGTTAAGGGACCATGATGTACATAGCACGTCTTTGTTCCTTAAGGGGAATTTTCCCCAGGACGTACTATGTACGTCAGTGGTTCTTATGGGGTTAAAAGAAGAGAGATTTGGGGACAGTCTGATATTGGAAGTGCGTTCCATAGGGTCGGCGCCGCACGAGAAAGTCCTGCAGTCTGGCAAGTGAAGAGGTAATGATGGAGGAAGCCAGGAGCAGGTCATTGTTGGATCTTAGGGAGCGGGCTGGGTGTATTTGGTGATTAGGGAGGACAGGAAGTGGGGAGCGGAGACAGTGAGGACAGGAAGTGGGGAGCGGAGACAGGGAGGACAGGAAGTGGGGCGCGGAGACAGGGAGGACAGGAAGTGGGGCGCGGAGACAGGGAGGACAGGAAGTGGGGCGCGGAGACAGGGAGGACAGGAAGTGGAGAGCGAGACAGGGAGGACAGGAAGTGGGGAGCGGAGACAGTGAGGACAGGAAGTGGGCAGCGGAGACAGTGAGGGCTTTGTAGGTCAGGGTGAGTAATTTGAGTCTGATTTTGCAGTGGATGGATTCACAGAGAGGAGCGGCAGAGACATCACCAAACCTATGTATCATTCACATTAGTGATAAAGATTGGGTCTATGCATGATACCGTTTCCTCTGCATGGCCAAGGAGAGTGATGAAGTCGAAGCGGACAGGTCACCAAATAAGTCCTCAGCGCTTCCCCCAGGTTCGGTCCCTGTGGCATCTCCATGAATGCTGTCTGTGTCATCGGGCGCCCCTTGAATTCAAACGTATCAATGTCACCAGCAATGCACATGAAGCAAAAAACATACAAAACAATAGGAACGTGCATTTACACTAAATCAATTCATCCAGGTATTGATGCCTACAATTCCCAGAATTCTTTCAATGCAATAGAGACACAGCCAGAGAATCATCGGAGTTGTAGTTCAGAAACATGGGGGGCAGTGTTGGACAGTCCTGCCTTAGAGTCTCTTCTTCTCATGATGACATGACCATAAAGTATAGCCTCACCTTACCTATAATGTCTACCCCTTTGAGAACTGGGTTTTGAGGAAGCTCACATCATGTCATGTCAGTGCTGCAGTTTGTGGCTGTAGCAGTAAATTGATTTAAGTTTAGGCATCTCATTTAAGAAACAGCACCAGAATCTATATTTCCTGAGTTCATCTCATTGTTGGACAAAATATTCATTATAACAGGATAGATTCTGTTTCGGGTTGTTCTCTGGGGCGGAAATCTATTTATATATTAGATTATATACTGCCTATAAATATGATCCAATGTAAACTGCCCAGCCAAAAAAAAATCACCACTTACCATACAAGCCTGTTATGATCTGGGGTGGCTTCAGTCAGTCGGGTCTTGGTTCAGCAACATTATGAGCCCAAAAATAAGGTCATGTGACTCCCTGAATACACTGAATGAGCAGGTTTTTCCATCAATGTTTTTTTTCTCCCCTGATGGCAATGCCAGGATTCTTCAGGCTCAAATTGTGCAAGAGTGGTTCAGGGAGCATGAGACATCATTTTCACACATGGATTGGCCACCGCACAGTCCAGACCTTAACCCCATTGAGGTTAATATTTGGGATAATGAGCTGGAGAAGACTTTACGCAGCGCCGCGACTCTCCCATCATCAATACAAGATCTTGGCCACAAATGAATGCCACTCTGGACGCAAATAAATGCTGTGACATCGCATGAGCTTATTGACACGATGCCGCGGCGAATGCGTGCCGCAATCACAGCAAAAGGCGACACAACCAAATATTAATTGCAGGGTGTGACTTTTTTCGGCCAGGCAGTGGACAGAAAATTTCCAAAATCTAACCCGTCTGTCTGTTATTCTGCATGGAATAGTGACTGCACATTAGTCATGGATGACGGACCTCTTGATTTACATGTAAACGATAACCAGACGGATAAAATACAGGCTGCTTCTGTAAATCTATAAAACTAGGATCAACAACTATCAAAATTAATGGGGAGGATAAATAAAGTGAGCATAAAATCTTCCCGTGCCCAATTACAGCATGTAATATAAATCAGTGTGACAAACATTTCCATTTCTGAGCAAGTCGGAAACTTTCCTCACACGAACCTGGCTCCATTCAGACTAAAGTCTGGTCACAGGTACAACCAAGAATACATTTATATTTATATATAGGCCATCCTGATAGTACAACCCAATGTACTGGAATGAAAGAAATGCTGTGCAGGGGTGGACTGAAAAATACTTGGGGCCCCCAGGCAATAGAAGCTCCCAGGGCCCCCTATTGTGGGGTTTTGGGACACAAGGAGGCCTCCATCTGACATCTGACACGCATGACCTCATTGTCAGGGTGAGGTCCCACCTCACGGCACTTACAGTTGGGTGCCGGACAAAATCCCTACAGCCGGGTTCCCTAATGCCAACATCCCGACGGCCAACTTCCAGACAGAACAAGTGCCGGACATCCCAACTGCCCTACACGGCCAACTTCCAGACAGAACAAGTGCCGGACATCCCAACTGCCCTACACGGCCAACAAACAGACAGAACAAGTGCCGGACATACCAACTTCCCTACACGGCCAACAAACAGACAGAACAAGTGCCGGACATACCAACTTCCCTACACGGCCAACTTCCAGACATCCATAATCCCAACGGCTAACCCTAAAACTAACACCCTAACCCTAGATTTAAGGGGGTTATGGCTAGGTTTAGGGGGGTTAGGGCTAGGTTTAGAGGGGGTTAGGGCTAGGTTTAGGGGGGTTAGGGCTAGGTTTAGGTGGGCTAGGTTTAGGGGGTTAGGGCAAGGTTTGGGGGTTAGGGCTATGGCTAGGTTTATGGGGGTTAGGGTTATGGTTAGGTTTAGGGCTAGGTTTAGGGGGGTTAGGGCTAGGTTTAGGGGGGTTAGGGCTAGGTTTAGGGGTTAGGGTTAGGACTAGATTTAGGGGGTTAGATGGTTAGGGCTAGGTTTACGGAGTAGGGTTAGTGTTAGCCGCTGGTATTTTGGATGTCTGGAAGTTGCCCGTCAGGGAGTTGTCTGTGTAGGGAAGTTGGCCTTGTAGGGAAGTTGGCCATCAGGGAGTTGGCCGTGTAGGGAAGTTGGCCGTCAGGGAGTTGTCTGCGTAGGGAAGTTGGCTGTGTAGGGAAGTTGGCCGTCAGGGAGTTGTCTGTGTAGGGAAGTTGGATGTGTAGGGAAGTTGGCCGTCGGGATTTTGGCATTAGGGAACCTAGTTGTCGGGATTTCGACCCAAACCCCTTATAGTCATGTCAATGAATTGCAAAGGGCAGTGCAGCCCATGGGTCCTCCAGACCTCTCAATCCCTATGTATTCACAAGCATCGCAGGCACGAAGATGGAGCACTGCCTTCTGCATCTCTCTTCCCTGTAAAACAGCGGCTTCTGATACCATTTCCCCATGAATTTTATCTGCAGTATCGTGAGGCCACAGTGAAACGACAGGCCTAACCATGCCCTCATGGTCACCTCCTATGCCAAGGCTCTCAGGCAGTGCCTTATTTCCCTAATGGTCAGTCCGTCCCGTACCTGTGTTAAACACAATCCAAATACATATTTTGGCCAACATGTGGGTTGGAGAAATCAGTCTTTAATGACAATGTTTCAGTATGCAATTATTATGAATTCCCGTCCATTACCTCCTGTTATAATGAACAATTAGGTCAACAGGGCTCTTGGCAAGAAAGAAATGGCATAGGGGGGGGGGGGCACTGGAACAAATGGAACTGTGGAGAGGCAATATGTCTTTTTCCCACCTTCATTTCATCATCATTATAAGTTAGAACTATTTAATATATGGAAAAAAATATATTATATTTATGTGTGAAAAAGCTAAGAGGTAAAAAAAAAAAAAAAAATAGAGTGTGGAAATGGCTGGAGGTAATAAATTTTTTTATGTGTGGGAACGCGGGTTTGGCTTTAGTCCTTAATGATCTGATCACGGCTTTTTGTTGGCAGCGTCGAGCGACCGCACTGTTATTGTGATTCCTAATGGCCCCGGCTCCGCTGAGCTGCAGGTAAAGGCAGTAAAACGACTAATCAAACTGGTGAGAGCCGCGGTGTTTATCTACAAGGCCTTACCGAGTGCACCCTTGTTTGCGAACGTCAATCCCTTGTCGCCTTTCTTTTTTTTCTTCAGGTGTAGCCCGGAAAACAGCCCTTTCCTGGAAAAGAAAGACAAAGGGTTACAGACACAGCAGAGGTCACATGACTCACGAGAAAAACCCGCAAACCCTGAAAATAAAAGGTATTGCACATGGCTTCC
This sequence comes from Leptobrachium leishanense, assembly GCA_009667805.1. Lineage (NCBI taxonomy): Eukaryota > Metazoa > Chordata > Amphibia > Anura > Megophryidae > Leptobrachium > Leptobrachium leishanense. The sequence continues at coordinate 12,252 of RXON01004293.1, read as the reverse complement.
TATTAGGGAAGGCCAGGTCGGCCATGTTTTCCTGGACACACATGATTTACTGATGCTAAATGCCACCCCGCAGCATGTCGAATCCATACGCTGCAGGTAAGAAATGAGAATCCCAGGTGACCTGTCATAGTACGCTTCCTGCAGCACATGAATTATACATGGTGCAGGGCAGCACTTTTCCCTGTAATATGTGTCCTGAAAAACATGGATGATGAATCTGGCAACCCTAGTTCCTATTTAAAAATAATGCAGGTTTTAAGTCTGATCACTGGGTCGATTTTTACCAAACAAAATCCAGCAACGAGGAGGATACAAAAATGCCGAAATTAAACGATTATCCTTAGAAGTTCCCATCGCCCTCTATGGAGGGGACTGTGGTTTTCATTATTATATAATTAATTATATTGTTCAAGTTCTTGGCGATATTAGTGATTTTCCGGTTCATGCTCTGCTTTCTAAATAAGGTTCCTGACGCGTATGGATAGTTAACCCCTTCACTACCATGATTGTGTAGACAAGTTCCCACAGTAGCAGACACAGCAGCCCCAGGGCCAGATTAAGGCTAGGGTCAGACGAACGCAGTGCGAACGCGCGTGCAGCGTTGGGTGTACCCCAAGGCTCAATCCTAGGCCCCCTGCTATTCACAATATTCATAAATGATCTGCCCAACGTCTGCAAAGCCTCAACTGTACATATGTACGCAGACGACACTGTGATCTATACCAGCAAACCAAATCTCCCGCAGCTGGAGGCCGTGCTGCAAGAACAATTCACAGAGGTAGAAAAGTGGATCAAACACAACAAACTTTTTTTAAATACTGACAAAACTGTAACGATGCTCTTTGGAACAAAACCTAAACTACACAAATTGCAAAATCCCCATCTATGTGTTGGGACAAAATCAAATGGCACACTGACCACAGTCACATCTCTCAAATATCTAGGTATGTGGTTGGACCCTAATCTATCCTTTGGCCCCCACATCGAAAAACTCTCATCTAAACTTTACCCCAAACTAGGTGCCCTGTACAGAAACAAATCCTGCCTGAGTCCCGCGGTAAGAAAGCAGATTGTACAGCAAATGCTTATGCCGGCTATTGATTACGGAGATGTAGTGTATGCAGCCCCCCGCAAACACACCTTCATAAACTTACTACATTGTATAACTCATTGTGCCGCTTTGCGCTACAATGTAACTACATGACCCACCATTGTGACATGTTAAAAGAGCTAAACTGGCCATCGCTGGAATCCAGACGCACTCTTCACCTTTCCAGCCTGGTGTTTAAGAGCATCTCTGGGAAGCTGCCACCCTACCTGAATAGACTGCTTCCCCCAGCAGCTCCCTCATCCTATAACCTCCGATCCAGGACCAGCACCTTACTTGCTATACCACAATACAAAAAGACAGTGGCTCGGTCCTCATTTTCCTACAGAGCACCGCAGTTATGGAATAACCTCCCAGACGCCATCAAATCTTCCCCCAGTCTTAAGTCACTCAAAAGCTCCTTACTAACATACCTCAATAAGGAATGCACCTGTAAACATGTAACATAGTGACTATATTTCCTACATATTTTTCTGTTAATCTGTATATTTGTTGTTTTTTAATATCTTGCATTGTATTACTTTGTATTTCTGTAACTGTAACACTTCAATGTTCTTGAACCCAGGACATGCTTGAAAACGAGAGAAATCTCAATGTATCCTTCCTGGTAAAATCCTTTATAAATAAATAAATAAATAAATAAAATGTTAAAAATATTCCTGTTTTAATTCAATATCTAATAAACCGTTCATTATAATATTCTGCAGTAAAGAGTCTCTTTATTTATAGATTTTTTTACGATCTTTTAGGCATTTTTCGGAATTTTTGGGGGAAATATTTTTTTCGGTTTTTTTAAATAGTTTTTTCTTTTTTTCTGTAACAGCCCTCTTTATTATCATTCATTGGATCATATGTAAATTTCAAACATTTTCGCTCAGTAGTTTCTTTGCAAACAGCGTTTCACTTTTCAAACATTCAAGCGAACTGTTTTTTAAATTTATTCACTCCATTCGTCTGCGGTGTCGGCTTTTTCCGGCGGCTGCTCTGCGCTGTGATCGGCGGCTGCTTGGGTTTCTCCGGCGTGTTCGGCAGGGTTAATTAAGATGTTTTTGCGGGTTTTCGGTGTGTGTTCTCTGGGTTTTGCGGTGAGTGTTCGTCGGGTTTTCGGCGGATTTTCCCTGCACTACGACGGCCCTGTGGTGCTTGCTGAATACACCGCAGGGTCGCCGAAATGGGATCGCCAAATCGAACTGAATTGAAGAGAACGAAAAGTCACCGAACGTGCAGTGACTTTTCGATTCTCTTTGAATAACCCTGATAGTTATCCTTCGTCTGGGCCTATTCTGGGGCATGGGCCTGGAGCTGCTGCTCCAGGCCCATGCCCCAGAATATGTTAATCCGGCCCGAGCAGCCCGACGTCGTGTTAATATGACCTGGGGCTATACTGTATGTCAATTTCGCCCCCGTTTGGACTTAGAAATTATTATTTTTTTAAAAAAACACTGGTTCCTGCCCGTGGGAAATCAGCGCTGGTTATTGGGGCTTCCATGATTCTTAGCAATCATTCTGTCAGCCAGAACTGGAGGGGATGAGGGCGATGGGTGTAACGACCCCAAAAGATCACATGGACAGAATGTCAGCAATCTTAGCCACCTCCTATATGGGTATGGAATTGGAGATAAAAGTCTCCATAGGTCTCTTCACTCTGTAACCTGATATTGGTCGTCCCGTCCCCCCTGCACAGAACAGCTGAAACTACCACCTCCTGCTGGAAACAGGTACAATAAGTAGCAGAAGGCAGAGTTTGTGCGTTGCTTTGCCCTGTAGGCTGCTGAATAACTAGAATTAACTCCTTGTGTGTAGAAAATGAGTAAATATCTTCAATTTCTAAAATGCTTCTTGTATCAGGAGGTATTTATTAAAGGGACACTCCACTCATCATGACCACTATAGGGGTTATTCAGGAAAAAAAACTAACTTGCCACCGAACGGTGAATTTCACCATTCGGTGCAATTTGCAGGCATTTCACCTTTTCACTAAGCTGTCAATTTGCCAAATACAGGCGAACGGACAGCGAAATATGATGCAGTTCATATGATGCAGTTCGGCAACAGCGAAATTGTCTCATAGAGAAGTAATGGTTAATCTATTCACAGAACTCTGAACTGCACAGAATATCAGTGAAACGCCCTGATTTTCGGTACTTTTGTTCGACAGGTTTAAACAAGCAAATCCAATAGGTTTCAATGTAAATATTATCCTTTTTATTCTTTTCATTTTCAGCGAGTCACAAGTCTTTTTTGTTGATTTAGACTAGGGTCAGACGAACGCATTTTTCGCGTCGTCCGTGAAAAGTGCGTTTGAACAAATGGACGTATTTTTTCCCGGAATACGCGATAGCGGTCATACGATGCGCATTTTCGTCCATGATTTTGTACGGATCATCAATAAAACCCTTTTTGTGTCTGGACGTTATGTTGGCCGGACATTAGCAGCGTCTGACCTCTCCTAATCACGCACACACCCCGCTAGCGGACGTAGCGCACTCTGTACGTCAGTACTAGCGGTATCACGTTCTCAAAAAAATGCGTTTGTTTGCCGTTTGCGTTGCGCAGCCGCACTTTCGTGCGGCCCTTCTTCGTATATTGCCCGTCATTTGCTGCTACTACGGCCGTGATAAAGTGCGGCTGCACGCGCGTTCGCACTGTGTTCGTCTGACCCCAGCCTATTTTTTAGAACAGCTTTTTGTAGTTTTTGCATTTCTAGACAAAAATTTTGATTCCCAATTTTTTTTAAAAGGTGTTTTTTTTTAAAAAAATCTGCAACAGACCTTCTTATTGATTTTTAAATTATTTACACACATTATCAATATTTTTATTAGTTTAAACATCGATTAGAAGAAAAGCAGAGTTCCATTTTCTTTTCTGCAGTTCGCCATCCTTCGGCGGTCTCCAGAGACTCCATCCTCGGCGCACATTGGTGACCCTGCATTGAATAGTGAATTCCCCGTAGGGTGGGTGAAACGGAATCACCGAAGTGCACGGAAGTGCGTCGAACTACAAAGCACCGAAAATTCAGTGCTTTCTGAATAACCCCTTATATATTTATAAAGTGATCATGATCTGAGGAGTGACCCACCCCCCCCCCGCCTCCTGCCCTGATCTGTCAGAAAACGCTGGGTGAATTGGACGATATCTTAGGCTAGGGTCAGACTAACACATATTTCGCGTTGTCCGTGTAAAAGTGCGTTCGAACGAATGGACACATTTTTTCACGGAATACGCGATAGTGGTCATACGATGCGCATTTTCGTCCGTGATTTTGTACGGATCATCCATAAAACACTTTTTGCGTCTGGACGATATGTAGGCCGGACATTAGCAGTGTCTGACCTCTCCTAATGACGCACACACGCCGCTATGCGGATGCAGCGCACTCTGTACGTCAGTACTAGCGGTTCTACGTTCTTGCAAAAATGCGTTCGTTTGCCACTTGCGTTGCGCTGCCGCACTTTTGCGCGGCCGTTCTTCGTATGCTGCCCGGCATTGGACGTAATTTGTTGCTAGCACGGCCGTGATTTAGTGCTGCTAAAAGCACGTTAACACTGCGTTCGTCTGACCCCAGCCTTAGATTTCCCGGCTGCCTGTCACCAGATCTGTCACTAGTGATGTCAGCACACAGAAAGCATGCTGACATCACTTTCTCTAAAACCAATGAGTGAGTGGTCTCAGTGAGGCAGCTTATGGATTGGATCTGTGCATGTGCGAAGCTCTGATCTATTGTTCTGCGCAGGCGCAATGGAACTTCCGTACATAAAGTAACCAAATCACCCTCTGCTCAATTATTTAAGGGCAAAAAAAGGAAAATCTATTTTTTAATAGTGTTCCTTTAAGATTATTAAGGCTGTTCTCGAACCCAGGACATACTTGAAAACGAGAGAAATCTCAATGTATCCTTCCTGGTAAAATCCTTTATAAATAAATAAATAAATTAGAAAAGTCCCTTTAGCAGTTGTTTTTAATAAATGGTAACATTTTACAGTTTGCAACAAATACTACAAATAACATGCACAGGGTTATTCAAAGAGAATCGAAAAGTCACCGCACGTTCGGTGACTTTTCGTTCTCTTCAATTCAGTGCGATTTGGCGATCCCATTTCGGTGACCCTGCGGTGTATTCAGCAAGCACCACAGGGCCATCATAGTGCAGGGAAAAGCTGCTGCAAACCTGACGAAAAGTCACCGCAAAAACCCGGGGAATGCACCCTGAAACCCGCAAAAACATCTGGATTAACCCCGCCGAACACGCCAGAAAAACCCAAGCAGCCGCCGATCACAGCGCATAGCAGCCGCCGGAAAAACCAGACACCGCAGATGAATGGACTGGAAGCAAAAAAAACAGTACGCTTGAATGTTTGAAAAGTGAAACGCTGTTTGCAAAGAAACTACCGAACGAAAATGTCTGAAATTTACATATAAAATCCAATGAATGATAATAGAAAGGGCTGTTACAGAAAAAAGAAAAAACGATTTAAAAAATAAAATAAATATTTGCAAAAATCCCCAAAAATGCCTAAAAGATCCTAAAAAATCTATAAATAAAGAGACTCTTTACTGCAGAATATTATAATAAACGGTTTATTAGATATTGTATTAAAACGGGAATATTTTTAACATTGAAGCCTATGGGATTCGCCTGAATAAACCTGTCGAATGAAACCACCGAATGGCAGGGCATTTCGGGAACCTTTCACTGCTGGTTTGTGTTCTCTGAATAGACAAAGCATTGTTTCTCTATTTATTTATTTATTTATTTATAAAGGATTTTACCAGGAAGGATACATTGAGATTTCTCTCGTTTTCAAGTATGTCCTGGGTTCAAGAACATTGAGTGGTTACAGAAATACAAAGTTACAGTTACAAGTACTTATACAGCGCCAACAAATTCCATAGCGCTCTATGGGGATTTCACTGCCCTCAAACAGGCACTGAACAGGCACCGTATGTGCAGGCAATTCCCCAAGATTTGGCGAACTGCCTGCTCTCTGAATAGCAGAATGGCCAGGAAAGGTAACCGTACGCTGAATTTCACTGTTCGGTTACCTTTCGCCAGCAATTCGGATCTCTTTGAATGACCCTGACAGTCCAGAAATGTTTTATCACATGACCACGACAATAGTAAAATATATATACAGTGTATATATATATATATAAAATGATCTCATACATGCAATTACTTTATACACTGATTGCACGCCTGTATTTTCTTTTTTTTATTTTGTAAGACACATAACCTTCAGTATAAAGGGAAACAAAGGTGTCAATCCCATAGAAGGAGATATAAATCTGCTAGCAATGGAGTCGGACCTGTGCTAACCTTTCCCTGCCTGCGCTGTGTCTGTCTTTCTGATACAGATCTCCATTCTCTATGGCAAAATAATGAATTAGCTTTTATCCTTGATCTCATCACACTTTTCTTCTGGCTGGAAAAAAAACATTTCTAACAGAAGAAAATAACACCGCTACCAACTGATTCAAGAGCTTCTTTCGATTGTTCATAATATGATAAACCTGTTATTTTTTTTAAGACATTCAGGTTCCAAGCGAGTTGTTATGATTAATGCGTGAACTGTTAAGGAGATACTCTAATAACCCTTTCACTACTGACGCATTTCACCGCTGTGTGCTGAGTTCATTTTTACCGCTGTGTGCTGAGCTCATTTTTACCGCTTTGTGCTGAGCTCATTTTTACCGCTGTGTGCTGAGCTCATTTTTACCACTGTGTGCTGAGCTAATTTTTACCGCTTCGTGCTGAGCTCATTTTTACCGCTTCGTGCTGAGCTCATTTTTACCGTTGTGTGCTGAGCTAATTTTTACCGCTTCGTGCTGAGCTAATTTTTACCGTTGTGTGCTGAGCTAATTTTTACCGCTTTGTGCTGAGCTCATTTTTACCGCTGTGTGCTGAGCTCATTTTTACCGCTTCGTGCTGAGCTCATTTTTACCGTTGTGTGCTGAGCTCATTTTTACCCGCTTTGTGCTGAGCTCATTTTTACCGTTGTGTGCTGAGCTCATTTTTACCGCTGTGTGCTGAGCTCATTTTTACCGCTGTGTGCTGAGCTCATTTTTACCGCTTTGTGCTGAGCTCATTTTTACCGCTGTGTGCTGAGCTCATTTTTACCGCTGTGTGCTGAGCTCATTTTTACCGCTTTGTGCTGAGCTCATTTTTACCGCTGTGTGCTGAGCTCATTTTTACCGCTTTCGCTCATCGTGTTTAAACGCGATTTGAAGACACATTTTATTATATGAGCCAGACATATTATATATCGTTCTTTCCGGCAGAATCATAATATATCATTATTATTATATCTATACGTCATGTCCTGCCTGAACATTACAGCAAAAAATGCAATAAAATTAGAATTTTCAATCATCTACAGCGTGCAAAGTGTTTTTTTTTCACATTTTATCATCCAAACCATTGTGGTTATACTTTCTATGGGTTGCGCTTGTTAAAAAACGTAGAAATGGGGACTCATTACATTTTTGGAGGGGGAAATTACATGATTTTTAGCAAACCGGCAGGGTGGAGTAAAGGTATTATTATTATTATTATTCTTTATTTATAAAGCGCTGGCATATTCCGCAGCGCTGTACAATAAGCACAGTATAGACAGGGTTACAATACATTGAACAACATTTGACAAACAGTACAGGAGGAGATGAGGGCCCTATTCCCGTAGGAAGTCACAATCTAGGAGGGTTGGGGTTGGAAACGGGAGGAGAGGTCTGCAAGTTGAGAGTCCAGAGGATGGGGGGCTGCGCGTGAGAGAAATCCTGCAGTCTATCATGGGAAGAGGTGATGCGGGGAGAAGCTAGGCGCAGGTCACTGTTTGACCTTAGGGAGCGGGCTGGGGTGTATTTGGTGATTAGTGAGGACAGGTAGTGGGGAGCTGAGTTAGTGAGGGTTTTGTAGGTAAGGATAAGGATTTTGAACTTAATTCTGCAGTGGATGGGGAGCCAGTGAAGGGACTCGCAGAGGGCAGAGACAGAGCGGCGGGTGAGGTGAATTAGCCTGGCGGAGGCGTTCAGGATGGATTGTAGGGGGGAGAGGCGGGACAGAGGGAGGCCAGATAAGAGATTATTGCAATAGTCAAATCGGGAGATTACCAGGGCGTGTATGAGTTGTTTTGTGGTGACAGCGGTAAGAACTGGCCGAATTCTGGAAATATTACGTAGTTGGTATCGGCAGGAGGAGGAAAGAGACTTGATGTGGGGGATGAAGGAAAGAGTAGAGTCAAGTGTAACTCCGAAGCAGCGAACCTGGTTTGATGGGGAGATGGTGATACCCTCCACCGTGATAGAGAAGTCAGAAGGTGGGGAGGCATTAGAGGGAGGAATTAGTAGGAGCTCAGTCTTAGACATGTTGATCTTTAGGTGGTGAGAGGCCATCCAGGAGGAGATGCCAGATAAACAGTCACTGACTTTGGAAAGGACAGGGGGAGAGAGATCAGGGGTAGAGAGGTAGATCTGAGTGTCATCAGCGTAGAGGTTGTAGTTAAAGCCAAAGCTATTAATAACATCAGTGCTCTGTGTGGAGACATGAGTTCAATTCCAGCAAGAGCACCTCTCCAGTAAGTGTCCTTGGGCAAGACACCTAATGGTACATACTTGCCACCCAGGACATACAGTCAGGTCCAGAAATATTGGGACATCGACACAATTCTAACATCTTTGGCTCTATACACCACCACAATGGAGTTGGAATGAAACAAACACAATGTGCTTTAACTGCAGACTGTCAGCTTTAATTTGAGGGTATGTACATCCAACTCAGGTGAACGGTGTAGGACTTACAGCAGTTTGCAGATGTGCCTCCCACTTGTTAAGGGACCAAAGGTAATGGGACAGAATAATAATCATAAATCAAACTTTCCCTTCTTAATACTTGGTTGCAAATCCTTTGCAGTCAATCACAGCCTGAAGTCTGGAACGCATAGACATCACCAGACGCTGGGTTTCATCCCTGGTGATGCTCTGCCAGGCCTCTACTGCAACTGTCTTCAGTTCCTGCTTGTTCTTGGGGCATTTTCCCTTCAGTTTTGTCTTCAGCAAGTGAAATGCATGCTCAATGGGATTCAGGTCAGGTGATTGACTTGGCCATTGCATAACATTCCACTTCTGTCCCTTCAAAAACTCTTTGGTTGCTTTTGCAGTATGCTTTGGGTCATTGTCCATCTGCGCTGTGAAGCGCCGTCCAATGAGTTCTGCAGCATTTGGCTGAATGTGAGCAGATAATATTGCCCGAAACACTTCACCAGGGAAAGAATTCTTCGGCTATCCACCACAATTGTTTTCCGTGGTCTCCCAGGTCTTTTGGTGTTGCTGAGCTCACCGGTGCGTTCCTTCTTTTTGAGAATGTTCCAAATAGTTGTTTTGGCCACGCCTAATGTTCTTGCTATCTCTCTGATGGGTTTGTTTTGTTTCTTCAGCCTAATGATGGCTTGCTTCACTGACAGTGACAGCTCTTTGGATCTCATCTTGAGAGTTGACAGCAACAGATTCCAAATGCAAATAGCACACTTGAAATGAACTCTGGGCCTTTTATCTGCGCATTGTAATTGGGGTAATGAGGGAATATCACACACCTGGCCATGGAACAGCTGAGAAGCCAATTGTCCCATTACTTTTGGTCCCTTAACAAGTGGGAGGCACATCTGCAAACTGCTGTAAGTCCCACACCGTTCACCTGAGTTGGATGTACATACCCTCAAATTAAAGCTGACAGTCTGCAGTTAAAGCATATAGTGTTTGTTTCATTCCAACTCCATTGTGGTGGTGTATAGAGCCAAAGATGTTAGAATTGTGTCGATGTCCCAATATTTCTGGACCTGACTGTACTTGAAAACGAGAGAAATCTCAATGTATCCTTCCTGGTAAAAAACTTTCTCCAAAAAAAAAAAAAAAAAACGCCTCCCCATAGAAAATATCGTTAGTGCAGCATCATTGTTCACATTATAATTGAAATGGGAACAATATTGCTGCATTAATAAAAAAATACTTGTTTTTTTAAATTTTTTATTTATATTCTTTTAATTTTTTTCTTTACATAGAACATGGTCATGTTTGATAGCATCGGAAAGGCCATGCTCTGGCCGTTGCAATGATATCAGACATTAACCCCTAGCTGCCACGGATCAGGAGATATCCGGGAGATATGGATTGCAGCTAGAGGTTAACTCCCGAACTGACGTCATCGCGTCCATGCACAATGACGTCAGTAGGCAGGGGGGAGATCCCGAAAGCTTGGCTGACATCCAAGATGTCGGCCAGCTCTGGGAAGGGAGCCAAATCGCGATCCAGCCCCCAAGGGGTTAAAGGCAGCCATCGCTAGGAAGGGTAGGCTGTGCCCTTCAAAGCAGTACCTGCCTTCCCCCCCCCCCTTACCGATGGGGAGGGAGAGAGGTCCAAATGACCTCTCCCCTCCCCTTCAGGCACCTTCCCTGCACTGGCGGGGGGGGGGGTGCCTGCAATAGACGATATATCTAGGCGGCCAGGGTCCCGGAGGCTCAGCTGACATCCAAGATTCCAAGGACATCCAGGGGGTGGATTAGAAGGTATCCTGGAGAACAACAGCCTCCTGCTACCATCAGGGTTATTCAGAGAGATTCGAAAAGTCATCGCACGTTCGGTGACTTTTCGTTCTCCGCACTACGGGGTGATTCGTTGATTCCTAGTTCGCCGACCCTGCGTTGTATTCAGCAAGCACCGCAGGGCCCCCATAGTGCAGGGAAAACCCGCCGCAAACCCGCAGAATACTCACCGTACACTCACCGAAAATGCCGCAAAAATCCGATAAGCCGCCAATCACAGTGCAGAGCAGCCGCCGGAAAAAGCCGACACGCAGACGAACGAGGTGAAAGAAAAACAAAACCAGAACGCTTGAAAGTTTGAAAATTGAAACGCTGTTTGGAAAAAAACTACTGAGCGAAAATGCCTGAAATTAACAAATAAAATCCAATGAATGATAATAAAGAGGGCTGTTACAGAAAAAAGAAAAAACGATTTAAAAAAAAAATCCCGAAAATGCCTAAAAGATCCTAAAAAAATCCAGAGACTTTTTACAGCATAATAAAATAATAAACTGTTTATTAGATATTGGATTAAAACAGGAATATTTTTAAACATTGAAAGCTATTGGATTCTCCTGAATAAACCTGCTGAATGAAACCACCGAACAGAAGGGCATTCAGCAATTTTTTCACTGCCGTTCGGGGTCTCTGAATAGATTAGCCATTGCTTCTCTATGGGGATTTCACTGCCCTCGAACAGGCACCATATGTGCAGGCAATTTGCCAAAATTTGGCGAACTGCCTGCTCTCTGAATAGTCGAATGGCCCCAAAATGACACCGTACACTGGATTTCAGTGTCCGGTTACATTTCGGGGCCAGATCGGCTCTCTCTGAAATAACCCCTCTTAGCTAAACATTCCCTCCTCCGTAGCATTAAACTGTTAACTACTGTAGATTGGATAAACCACAGAAGTAAAGCAAAACCTTTGTTTTTCAAAATGTTCCATTATGGGGGGGGGGGGTAAATCAACAAAATGGTAGGGAGATTAATAAAATACTAAATTTTATTTTCATTTTTCCATTCAATTACTTCAAACAAAGAAAATAAACAGCAGCCTGTGTTTGATAATGTGTTTTAGAAGGTGGTTTTGTGTGTAATGCACGAGTAATCTAGTTACAGCTTGTGTAAGTGGTAGTGTCCCTTTAAAAATAGAGTATTTTTGCTGACAGCCTTTGCCCTATTATTGTTTTTTACAGTAAGAGTCTATTTTATAATCCCTTTGAAAATCCGTCAAATTAGCATTGCGTGCTTTTATGTATATTTTTGAAGCGGGAGACGAGGCTGGAAGGAGATCGCATTGACTCTGTGAATCCTGTTGGCTGAGCAAAGTGAAAGTGAAACCGCGGTTATATGTAAGAGACGCTTTGAATGGACTTTTCACGCATGCGCGATGGAGAGGAAGTGAAGGTTATGGCGCGCATGCACGAAAAGAAGATCCGACGTAAAAAAACGTGCAGAACCGCGATTGGTTGAGATTTCGGGTGGCGACAACTGATGTGCGTTGATTTAATGGTTTGTAGCTTTGAGGGATTATAAAAGGAAGGCTGATGTCAGTCGTGAACATGCTCCTGAG
>RXON01004292.1:0-49307 GCA_009667805.1 Leptobrachium leishanense | reverse complement strand
TTTTATGGAAACGTTTACCTTTGCTTCAATTAATAGTTAAAAGATAAGACATCATTTAACAATCTTACGTTTGAAAGGATTATGTGATTTCCCCTGATTTTAGGATATATATCCGCCCTACTAACAATCAAATTTACGCTATGGAAACCTCTCTCCTGCAGTACTTTGTGTAAAGAGAGTCCTGCACCCCTCATGTTGCATTTATTCAACAGTTGAATGGTTGCTGGGAGGTTGTGGCCTCCAACTCTTGCTTGCGAGTCACTCAGAAAGGGGGGGGGTGCTCAAAGGTGATGTATTATTCTTCATCCTTCCTCCAAAGACATGTAAGACCAGAGGGGGAACAGCCTACTTGCTCAGAATATCAATCATTATACCTCTATACATAGGCAGTGGACCATTCCTGTAATTACTGTGTCCATCCGGTGCTCCAGAGAGCAACCATTCAAATTAAGTTTGTCACTGATGGTTTGCCCCTTCTGTATCATAAATGCCTTTATTGTATGGCAATGGCTCTTTATACGTACTATCCCCATGTATTTCACATCTTTGTGCTACTCGCACTGACCACCCTCCCGGGTTAAAAGCTTAATTTTATACCATTAACCTCCACATACCTGTACTTATCTTTTCTATTGACACTCCCATAGCATAACTCCCCTGCTCTGTTATGCCTCATGTACATTTTACTACGTTTCGATCACAAGCTCACGAGTCACCTTGCAAAGCACCTTGTATAAAATGCTGTATTTGCTAGACGCTATTGTTTCCTTTATAGCTTCAATTACTTAGATTGGTCTTCCCACTTCTAAAGCGCTTTTTGATTCTGAGTCAAGTGTAACCATTGTAAAAGTGCTGATACACTTCATTGATAGCCAGAGCCTTGGTTACGCTTACGTATGACTTGGGATGTAGCCATAAGTAATGTAGTAATTATCTTTTATACTGTATCAGCTGAGTAGTGTAGTGGCAATGTCTCTGCTCCACAACCATGGAAACCAGGGTCAGATCATACATACAAGGAAACCCTGATCTGGGGTAAGGACCATCTACTGGCCTTCTAATACTAAACAGGATACGGGCACAAGGAATAAACACAGGGAAAAACAAGAGAATAGTCAGGACTGTAAGAGGATCTAAATGCCAGGGTACTATGTCAGCCGTATGCCAGGGATCAAGAGCCAGGAGAGCAGGTCAGACAAGCAGAGGTCGGTACACAGATACGCAATATATAGAGAGTACAGGGAGCAGACAACAGAATAGTCAGAACCAGGCCTGAGTCATACACAGAAAAACAATGAATAGCAGATGGGGATAATCCAATAGAGTAGTCAGTGCCAGACCAAGATTATACACAGAGTAACACAGAACATATATATATCAATAGCAGACTCTCAGAAACAATGACCCATGCAAGAGGCAGGAGCTATTGCACTGCTTGCAATATTTATGGGAACAGGGCAGACCATGTGACCTCAGGCCAGATCAGCCACAAGAAAATCCCCAGCTGTGGAGAGCCTGGCCTGGCTAGCCCAGACAATACAAGAGCTGGCATGGATCGCTCTCACCACCAGGGGCCTGGCTGAAATGTAAAAACGTGACAACATCCTTGAAAAACAAGAGAAATCTCAAAGTATCACTTTTGTGGTAAAATCTTCTAAAATACTACTTACAGTCAGGTCCAGAAATATTGGGACATCGACACAATTCTAACATCTTTGGCTCTATACACCACCACAATGGAGTTGGAATGAAACAAACACAATGTGCTTTAACTGCAGACTGTCAGCTTTAATTTGAGGGTATGTACATCCAACTCAAGTGAACGCTGTAGGACTTACAGAAGTTTGCAGATGTGCCTCCCACTTGTTAAGGGACCAAAGGTAATGGGACAATTTGCTTCTCAGCTGTTCCATGGCCAGGTGTGTGATATTCCCTCATTACCCCAATTACAATGTGCAGATAAAAGGCCCAGAGTTCATTTCAAGTGTGCTATTTGCATTTGGAATCTGTTGCTGTCAACGCTCAAGATGAGATCCAAAGAGCTGTCACTATCAGTGAAGCAAGCCATCATTAGGCTGAAGAAACAAAACAAACCCATCAGAGAGACAGCAAGAACATTAGGCGTGGCCAAAACAACTATTTGGAACATTCTCAAAAAGAAGGAATGCACCGGTGAGCTCAGCAACATCAAAAGACCCGGGAGACAACGGAAAACAACTGTGGTGGAAGACCAAAGAATTCTTTCCCTGGTGAAGAAAACACCCTTCACAACAGTTGGCCAGATCAAGAACACTCTCCAGGAGGTAGGTGTATGTGTGTCAAAGTCAACAATCAAGAGAAGACTTCACCAGAGTGAATACAGAGGGTTCACCACAAGATGTAAACCATTGGTGAGACTCAAAAACAGGAAGGCCAGATTAGAGTTTGCCAAACAACACCTAACAAAGCCTTCACAGTTCTGGAACAAGATCCTATGGACAGATGAGACCAAGATCAACTTGTACCAGAGTGATGGGAAGAGAAGAGTATGGAGAAGGAAAGGAACTGCTCATGATCCTAAGCATACCACCTCATCAGTGAAGCATGGTGGTGGTAGTGTCATGGCGTGGACATGTATGGCTGTCAATGGAACTGGTTCTCTTGTATTTATTAATGATGTGACTGCTGACAAAAGCAGCAGGATAAATTCTGAAATGTTTCGGGCAATATTATCTGCTCACATTCAGCCAAATGCTGCAGAACTCATTGGACGGTGCTTCACAGTGCAGATGGACAATGACCCAAAGCATACTGCAAAAGCAACCAAAGAGTTTTTCAAGGGACAGAAGTGGAATGTTATGCAACGGCCAAGTCAATCACCTGACCTGAATCCCATTGAGCATGCATTTCACTTGCTGAGGACAAAACTGAAGGGAAAATGCCCCAAGAACAAGCAGGAACTGAAGACCGTTGCAGTAGAGGCCTGGCAGAGCATCACCAGGGATGAAACCCAGCGTCTGGTGATGTCTATGCGTTCCAGACTTCAGGCTGTGATTGACTGCAAAGGATTTGCAACCAAGTATTAAGAAGGGAAAGTTTGATTTATGATTATTATTCTGTTCCAATTACCTTTGGTCGCTTAACAAGTGGGAGGCACATCTGCAAACTGCTGTAAGTCCTACACCGTTCACTTGAGTTGGATGTACATACCCTCAAATTAAAACTGACAGTCTGCAGTTAAAGCACATTGTGTTTGTTTCTTTCCAACTCCATTGTGGTGGAGTATAGAGCCAAAGATGTTAGAATTGTGTCGATGTCCCAATATTTATGGACATGACTGTATATTTTTATTTTTGTTGTCATTATTCCTTACTCTATTGATATTATAGTTCAACTGCTGAATTAAAACAAGCAAACTGAAATCTTAGCATAAGATCATTTATAATCATCGGTGTGCTGGGTGTGCCCAGACACACCTTAATGTTAGATGAAGAGGTCTTCTTTCATCTTCTACATTGACATATATGTCCCTTATCTGGTTCTTGATGAATAGCATAAAAGCTGACTGTATCTCCGATTACAGATGTGTTATTTCTAATAAAAAATTTGCATTTTGTGCAAATTCTCCTAAACAGGGCTCGAGTCCTGCGGGAACGCGCGGGACTGCTGTGGCCCAAGCAAACTGCACTTGCTTGGGTTGACTCCTATTTATCCAACAGGTCCTTCTGTGTGTCCTTTGCTGGTAACTCCTCCTCCTCATTGCCTCTATCTGTTGGTGTACCTCAAGGCTCTGTCCTTGGTCCTCTGCTCTTTTCCATCTACACCTCCTCCCTGGGCAAAATCATCAACAGCTTTGGCTTTAATTACCACCTCTACGCTGATGACACTCAGATCTACCTCTCTACCCCTGATCTCTCTCCCCTGTCCTTTCAAAAGTCAGTGACTGTTTATCTGGCATCTCCTCCTGGATGGCCTCCCACCACCTAAAGATCAACATGTCAAAGACTGAGCTCCTACTTATTCCTCCCTCTAATGCCTCCCCACCTCCTGACTTCTCTATCACGGTGGAGGGTATCACCATCTCCCCATCAAACCAAGTTCGCTGTCTTGGAGTTACACTGGACTCTGCTCTTTCCTTCATCCCCCACATCAAGTCTCTTTCCTCCTCCTGCCGATACCAACTGCGTAATATTTCCAGAATTCGGCCATTTCTTACTGCAGTCACCACAAAACAACTCATACACGCCCTGGTAATCTCCCGACTCGATTATTGCAATAATCTCTTATCTGGCCTCCCTCTGTCCCACCTCTCCCCCCTACAATCCATCCTGAACGCCTCCGCCAGGCTAATTCACCTCACCCGCCGCTCTGTCTCTGCCGCTCCCCTCTGCGAGTCCCTTCACTGGCTCCCCATCCACTGCAGAATTAAGTTCAAAATCCTTATCCTTACCTACAAAACCCTCACTAACTCAGCGCCCCACTACCTGTCCTCACTAATCACCAAATACACCCCAGCCCGCTCCCTAAGGTCAAACAGTGACCTGCGCCTAGCTTCTCCCCGCATCACCTCTTCCCATGATAGACTGCAGGATTTCTCACGCGCAGCCCCCACTCTCTGGAACGCTCTCCCTCGTGCTGTCAGACTTTCCCCTAACTTCTCTTCCTTCAAACGCTCCCTTAAAACATTCCTATTTAGGGAAGCCTACCACCCAACTCACTGACGCAACCATCAATCACTCTCACCTTACAGTCCTCTCCTCCTGTTTCCAACCCCAACCCTCCTAGATTGTGAGTTCCTACGGGAATAGGGCCCTCATCTCCTCCTGTACTGTTTGTCAAATGTTGTTCAATGTATTGTAACCCTGTCTGTACTGTGCTTATTGTACAGCGCTGCGGAATATGCTGGCGCTTTATAAATAATAATAATAATAATAATAATAATAATTTAGCTGGCCGCACATTGCAGGCGGCCGCGTGTTTTACCTCCTACAAGCGGCCGCCCGCCTGGGATCCAACAGCCAGCCGCGATCTCGCGAGTTTTCGCGAGATCGCGGCTGGCTGTTGGATCGATCCCAGGCGAGCGGCCACACTTCATGCCAGCGGCCGCTCGAAGGAGGTAAAACACGCGGCCGCCGGTAATGTGCGGCCAGCTCAATTGTGTCGGGCATGGTGGAGAGGAGAGGTGAACTGGGGCAAATATATCCATGTGTGAGCTGGGGCAAATATATCCATGTGTGAGCTGGGGCAATTATATCCATGTGTAAGCTGGGGCAATTATATCCATGTGCGAGCTGGGGCAATATATCCATGTGTGAACTGGGAGCAATACATCCATGTGTGAGCTGGGGGCCATATATCCATGTGAGGCTGGGGGCAATATATATCCATGTGCAAGCTGGGGGCAATATATATCCATGTGTGAGCTGGCCTGGGGCAATATATCCATGTGTGAGCGGGGGCAATATATCCATGTGTGAGCTGGGGCAATATATCCATGTGTGAGCTGGCCTGGGGCAATATATCCATGTGTGAGCTGGGGCAATATATCCATGTGTGAGCTGGGGCAATATATCCATGTGTGAGCTGGGGCAATATATCCATGTGTGAGCTGGGGCAAAATATCCATGTGTGAGCTGGGGCAAAATATCCATGTGTGAGCTGGGGCAATATATCCATGTGTGAGCTGGGGCAAAATATCCATGTGTGAGCTGGGGCAAAATATCCATGTGTGAGCTGGGGCAATATATCCATGGGTGAGCTGGGGGCAAAATATCCATGTGTGAGCTGGGGGCAATATATCCATATGAGCTGGGGCAATATATCCATGTGTGAACTGGGAGCAATACATCCATGTGTGAGCTGGGGGCCATATATCCATGTGAGGCTCCGAGCAATATATATCCATGTGTGAGCTGGCCTGGGGCAATATATCCATGTGTGAACTGGGAGCAATACATCCATGTGTGAGATGGGGGCCATATATCCATGTGAGGCTGGGGGCAATATATATCCATGTGCAAGCTGGGGGCAATATATATCCATGTGTGAGCTGGCCTGGGGCAATATATCCATGTGTGAGCTGGGGCAATATATCCATGTGTGAGCTGGGGCAATATATCCATGTGTGAGCTGGGGCAATATATCCATGTGTGAGCTGGGGCAAAATATCCATGTGTGAGCTGGGGCAATATATCCATGTGTGAGCTGGGGGCAAAATATCAATGTGTGAGCTGGGGCAATATATCCATATGAGCTGGGGCAATATATCCATATGAGCTGGGGGCAATATATCCATGTGAGCTGGCCTGGGGCAAATATATCCATATGAGCTGGGGCAAATATATACATGTGAGCTGGCCTGGGGCAAATATATCCATATGAGCTGGGGGCAATATATCCATGTGAGCTGGCCGGGGGCAAATATATCCATATGAGCTGGGGGCAATATATCCATGTGAGCACGGGTAAATATATCCACAAGAGCTGGGGAAAATATATCCACATGAGCTGGGGCAAATAGATCCACGTGAGCTGGGGGCAAATATATCCACGTGAGCTGGGGGCATTATATCCACGTGAGCTGGCCTGGGGCAAATATATCCACGTGAGCTGGCCTGGGGCAAATATATCCATGTGAGCTGGCCTGGGGAAAATATATCCACGTGAGCTAGGGGCAAATATATCCACGTGAGCTGGGGAAAATACATTCACGTGAGCTGGGGCAAATGCTGTGCATATTATTCTGGTGGCTCAGTGATGTGTTTATTATTCTGGGGGCTCAGTGATGTGTATATTATTCTGGGGGTCCAGTGCTGTTCATAATATTCTGGGGGCTCAGTGCTGTGTATATTTTTCTTGGGGTTCAGTGCTGTGTATATTATTCTGGGGTCCAGTGCTGTTCATAATATTTTGGGGGCTCAGTGCTGTGTATATTATTCTTGGGGCTCAGTGCTGTGTATATTATTCTGGGGGCTCAATGCTGTGCATATTATTATTGGGGCTCAGTGCTGTGTATATTATTCTTGGGGCTCAGTGCTGTGTATATTATTCTGGGGGCTCAGTGATGTGTATATTATTCTGGGGTCCAGTGCTGTTCATAATATTCTTGGGGCTCAGTGCTGTGTATATTATTTTGGGGCTCAGCGCTGTGTATATTATTTTGGGGGTCCGATGCCAGTGTATATAATTATGGGGGGTCTGTGCCAGTGTATATAATTCTGGGGGGTCTGGGCCTGTATATATATTTCTGGGGGGTCTGTGCCTGTGTATATAATTCTGGGGGATATATGCCTGTGTATATAATTCTGGGGGGTATGTGCCTGTGTATATAATTCTGGGGGGTCTGTGCCAGTGTATATAATTCTGGGGGTCTGGGCCTGTATATATAATTCTGGGGGGGTCTGTGCCTGTGTATATAATTCTGGGGGATATATGCCTGTGTATATAATTCTGGGGGGTCTGTGCCTGTGTATATAATTCTGGGGGTTATGTGCCTGTGTATATAATTCTGGGGAGTCTGTGCCTGGATATATATATATATATATATATATGTATGTGATATATATATATTACATATAACGCGTTAGTCCAGTTGCCAAAATCACGAGTATACCTGTACGTAGTGATACCTTTCACTGATCAGTATAGTTTCCAGACCTGAAGAGGAGAGGTTACACTCTTGAAAGCTTGTCTTTTAAATGTAATGTTAACCCAATAAAAATGGTATCACCACGTACTGCTATACTCGTGATATATATATTTTTTCTTCAGGTAATAGGGGTTGTGGAATTCGTGGGTGAGTTCCCTCACGTTTTTTCCCCAGGACTTGACCCCTGCTCCTAAAAATATGTTTTCAATTAATACATTTTTCATGGGTGCACACCGCAATGTGACGGGCTGCGCACGCTAGTGTTTATAATAATAATTTCATAAACAATCGTTCGGCAAATGTTCTACATATATGAATTTCGTGTTAAATTCGATTTCTTTTTTCTTTTTAATATATGTATTTTAGGTACCAAGCCTTTCTTATTTTGAGGATTCATTCCTCGATATTGCCTCGCATGATGCAAAAAAAACCAAAACAGGTAAAAGAAAATTAAAAAAGTAACCGTCTAAATTCTCAATGGTAAAGACTGAAATAAAACCAAAGAGAAAAAAAAAAAGAACACAGAAATAAAGTCACAAATTAGAAGAAACAGACAAATATTTAAGCTACTTACGCTTTTTCCAGAAAGGCATCTCTTGACATGTTCTGTGCCAGAAGATTTGTTGCCAGATTGAAAATCTCATCTGTCCACTCCTAAGTAGATATAAAATAAACACGCTTTAGCTAAAGTACGGGAGCTATACGATGTTTACTTTGCTATTTGTCTCTTACCAACCAAACAGTCCTATGCTGCAAGCTGGGAACAAAATACAGAGATAAACATTATCTGAGGACGGTATGCTTACCCGAATTACCTAAAGCAGGGGTCAGCAACCTTGGCTCCCTGATGTTTTGGGAACTACAGTTCCCATGTGGCTCAGTCCCCATTAGGCTAGTTGAGCCACATGGGAAATGTAGTTCCCAAAACATCAGGGAGCCAAGGTTGCTGACCCCTGACCTAAAGTAAATGCACACAGGGGTTCTCCTAGGCATAAAATCACTAAAATGTCACTTTGGGCAGCTATGTACTTACTTTGCTAATGAAGTGATGTATTCACTTAGCATTATTAGGCTGTGTGTTGCAAGCCGAGATATCACTCAGGGTTACTTTCTAATACACAGACATACTAACATGAAAAAATGGCATTTACCTCAATTCACCATAATGGATTAGGCCGGGGTCAGACGAGCGTTTTGCAGAGCGGAAGGAAAGTCCATGAGAGTGGACCTTCCTTCCACTCGACGCCCGTCTAGCCACCTCGCTGAGTGCAGTTAGTGCACTCAGCGTTGCAAAGCTCAATCCTCCTATGCAACCCCGGTGTAGCGCTTCGACGGGGAGGCTTTCAGGACGTCCACAGCACAACCCCTGTAGCATGCGCAATACGTGTGCACGCTACAGCGTGTGGTCGGCCCCCGTCGGAGAGTCACAATGCTGCGACGGATGCCGGGAGGCACGTCAGTACGGGCAACATAGTGCCCCCATCTGACCCCGGCCTTAATTGGACTTGCAAGGTCTGGAATGGGGCGTTCTTGGACACCATCTCATTTTCCGTCTGGAATTTTGAAAATGTATTTTTTTCAAAATCTCCTAGTTTTCTTGTCAAGCCAAGCCTTTTGCACTGCAGTATGTTAGGTCGTTAGTTCTGTTTATAATTTCTTGTACAACACAGTAGTTGTCGAGTCGAACATTACATGGGGCAGACTGCCAAATGCTGCCGAAGACCGTCGGACTGAAGAAAAGGGGAAAAAAACACCACGAAGACCGCCGGACTGAATAAGAAAAAAAAAGGAACTCTGCTATTTTAAAAGGTGTTTAAACCAATAAAAATGCATTTAAAATGTGTGTAAATAATAAAAAAGACCTTTAAAACGGAATTAAAAGGTCTGTTACAGAATTTAAAAAAAGCCTACAAAGCCTACAAAGAATACAAAAAGATGTTCAGAAAAATAAATAAAAAAACTTTTTGCTGAAAATGAAAAGAATAAATGGTTTAATAAAAAAATGAAAGCAAAAATATTTTTTACATTGAAACCTATGGAATTCGCCGGTTTAAACCTATTGAAGTGAACCACTGAAAATCAGGGCATTTTTTTCATGTATGCTTTACCTGGTCGTTCGACTTGGTCTGACAAATCCCATTGAAATGGGAAAGATCGCTAGTCTGATGTAGTTGCACAAAGTCGTCTGATATCGTCTGATGGAAGTTGGAGGCAGTGGAGGAGGGAGTGGAGGAGGGATGAATCTCCTCTGTGCCGTGGGATTAGTCGGGCGACTTGTTACTCGAACAAATATGGACCCAGTGGATGGCAAGCTTTAAATTTGTTACTCCCCACCAATTCACCAGTGGGTAATCTGGCTGACATGGAACATTTCTCCAAATTGTTTAGCCTCCACTCTTACAATAATAAGAACACTGAACTTTCTCAAAAACTCTAGTGAATATATATATATACCCAACATAGAAAAGAGTCTTGTAGAGTAATTTTTTTCCCCTTTACTAATAGGTTCCTGGAGAATCTGTTGAAAGCTACTATACAAGTGAAGAACTTGGGACAGTTTTTAAATCTGCCATCACTGAGGCTGCTTTAGACATGCCTAGTCTTGCTAACCGATGGACGTTTCCATGTTGTTACTGTACAACCATGTATCTTATACAAAATAGGAGCAGAAAGGGGAAGGGGCAAACTGTTATTCCCCACGGATATATGAAGAATGATCCCTGTATGCAGAGTTACCCTAATCCTCTGATCCTTAGTGTGGTCTGTTAATAGAGTCTAAATAAGTACACAAACATAGACAAGAATGAAATAATATATATATATATATAAATATATTTCCAGATGTCAGATATCTATATCAATAATAACGCAGAACCAGAGGTCAAAACACCAGAGTAATTGATTTCCAAAGCCAGAGGTCAAAACACAAGATTAGTGAATTGCCAAAGCCAGAGGTCAAAACACAAGAGTAGTCGATTGCCAAAGCCAGAGGTTGAAACACTAGAGTAGTCAATTGCCAAAGTCAGAGGTCAAAACACAAGAGTTGTTGATTGCCAAAGTCAGAGGTCATACAGAAATTCACTTCAATAATAGGAAACACTTGGAAGCACCGTGGGACTGGGAGAACACCACAGTGCGCTAGTCTGGGCTAAGTGAAGGGCTTATATACTGGATCGCGTGCTTTCCTAATGTGCTCCGCCCCTCCGACCGTTAACTGCATTTTATCTGGCGTTTGGCAGACGAGCAGCATGGAGGAGGCTGCTGAGCGCCAGAAGTACGTGACACAAACAGGAGGAGGAAACAGTGATCACAAATCCGAGCTAATTTGTAGTAATCCTATTCCAAAATTATAATGTAGCTGCCCTCATAAAACAGATGGTAAGTGATTGAGCCAAAGGAAAATTTCTGAAAAAACAATGAAGAAAGTGTGCAAATAAATTCACACGTGTCCGAGATATTCTTGTGAAAGTGGCCGCAGAATCCAGTTCTTGAATTTGGTTTTACTGACAATAAGATATAGAAATACTCTCCCATGTATCCGTTTAGTTCAGGGGTCAGCAACTTTGGCTCCCTGATGTTTTGGGAACTACATCTCCCAAGATGCTCAGTCATACATTCGGTTGACTGAGCCACATGGGAAATGTAGTTCCCAAAACACCAGGGAGCCAAGGTTGCTGACACCTGGTCTAGTTCTACTCCAGCCTCCGTTACTCGTGCTTACAAATAGACATGTGATGCTACAGTCTTGGGCCAACTCAATGGAGACCCATAATGGTTATTATTACCACTAATGGTATTAGCAATTAGCATTAGGCTGAAAATCCCACGTACTTGGCTTGCAGTACCAGTGGTAGCAAGCTTTAATGAGTTAGTGATTATTTTTTGCAAGACGCAACAGCATCTATCGGTTTACAGCTAGTCTTGCAATAAAGTCCTGAGAGAGTGTATGAAAAAGAGAAAGATTGATGAATTAAGGCTATTCCCAACTAGACTACTGTAACGTAGAACCCCCTCCTCCCTGCCTGGCTTTAAATAGTTAATGAAGCTCTTCACGTACACCAGCATGTAAAAGAAATCTTGTGAACACTCTGCTTTCTTTACCTCAACAGTGAATTCTAAATGCCGCGTCCGGTCTGACCTGCCGGTATTCTCTATGGTGGGGAACTGGGCGCTAATTGAATGTGATACTTTGTTGAAGAATGTATTATTCCAGTTGCCATGCGCCCAGCAATGCTACCCGACCTAATTGATAATGAAAGAGAAGCCTTGGATTTATTACACCGGATCACAGCTTCTGCTGGCACAGAACTGACACGCTTTATTAGGCCGTTACGTCCTGAGGACTAAAACCACGATTCCATGGAAGCGAGGCAGCTTTAATAAAAAGAAACCCGACGATGATGTCTCCATCCAGCTGGATCAGTAATTCAAATTTATGTCTCTCTCGATAAAACCCCGGTGAAGACTCCGGACTGAGCACTAATAAGTGCAGCGAACACCCAGAGCGGGAAAGGATATTTCTATTTTCCACCGGCTTCTACTCCGTGTCCAGTTTACCCATCCAGGAATACATTTATCTTAACAAAAGCACTTCCGCCATTTGTACACGGGCTATTTAGCAGCCAAACAGCAAACATTTACCATAACAAATAAGCGAAATCCAGTCTGCCTCAACGGGGGGAAAGAATTGAATAATCAGCTGGAAACTTGGCCCTGCGAATAAATCAGCCTTAACAATCGCCTGTTTATTCTGCTGATATTCATCAGGTCGGCTCGGAGCTGGTGAAGAGGACTTCTGGCCATGTATAAATCTGGATGCATTATCAGGCAAAAATGTTGCATGTTTACTTTTTTTTTTCCTCCCGACTAATAATCCCCATGAGGCCTAGCCAGCTTCTCTGTGTAGGATGAGCATAATAGGCAGTTGTCAGAAAACAGACAAAAAAAATCCCTGGCGCATACAATACATAGCTTGGCGACTAGGCTTGTGCACCGATTTTTTTTTTCGGTTTGATTCGGTTCGATTTGTTCGGATGTTTAAAATTTTCGATTCGCCTCGTTTCGACCGATTTCTGTTTCGATTCGGTTCGGCTCGTTTTTCGTGTACATTTTTTTTTCGGAATATCGACCATTTTTCGTGTTTTCGGGTCACTTTGCTCGTTTTTTGTATCGACTTTTCTGAAATTTCGGAAATTTTCGTTTTTTCAGAACGTCTGTTCTCCTCGTTTCAAAGTGTCTACGATAATTCTGGCGATTCTATCGTGTTTTTTTTATTAAATAAAGATCCTTTTTTTCTTATGAATAATTGAATATACATTTCACAACTTTATTTAATCATATTAAAATGGTATGAAAGCCAAGGAACAAAAAAAATGAACAAAACGATTTAAAAAACGCTAAACTGACCCGAATGTCACAAGAAACAAGTGATACCCATTTACAAATACAAAATTTACAGAATCAGCGATATAACCGATAATAGTTAAATATACGATTTCCAGAATTACCGAAATGGAACCGAAATCACGAATGGAACCGAAATCATGAATAGAGCGAAAATAAATTTCGATTTGACACATTTCAAGTCCATTCGAAAAATCCAAAAATTTTTCGTTTTATGCTCGGAAAACTTTTCGGATCTATCGGTTTTCGGGTCCGACCTGATTCGGAAATTCGGCCGAATCCAAAGACACGAAATCGGGAAGTTTCGTGAAAATTCCGAAATTCTGAAACCCGAAACACACATCCCTATTGGCGACACAAATATAGTCTTAACCCTCAGAAGAGTGATTAAACGTAAAGGGAATTATCAGTGCAAAAATTGTTATAAGGACTATATTCAATATTTTATAAAGGACTATGAAAAATCGTCAGGTGTTTAAATATAAGTATTACCCTGAAAATAAGACCTAGTGTGTTATTTTGATAACTGCAAAAATAGAAGACCTAACCTGAAAATAAGACCTAGTTGTAGGGCAATTTGAAGAGCCGCGGGAGAGAATCAGTGATGCTGGCGCCAGAGGAAATGAGGCGGCAGAGGAGGGAGTAGAGCAGCATAAGGCTGTGGTCACATGAGCGTTGAGCAGAAGGAATGTCCGTCAGAGTGGACTTCCTTCCATTCTAATGCCCGTGTGGCCACCTCGCTGAACGCAGTTAGTGCACTCACGCTAAAACGCACAATCCACCTATAGAGCATCGCACTTTGTAGCCCCGTCTGCGTCCGTCATAGGTTTTTGACGGGGAGGCTGAAATCACATTTGTGCACACGCTACACTGTGTGGCCCTCCCATCCAGCCTTCACAAAGCTGTGACGGATGCAGGGGAGTGCAGTCACGCATTAGAAATGATGACTTAAAAATGACTGCACCTTCTTCGTTTTGCCTGGATTGTGACCTTTCAAAGGCATAATAAGAGAACAAAAACACAACATGGCAGAATATCTCTGAGCCAATATGTCACGTTTCCACCGGTTCCAGCCATGCCCCCTGGTGTTGAGAGTGATCCAGGCCAACTCTTTCCTATCTGGTTTAGCCATTCCACCCTGTTCCGCTCCTGGTTTCCTTGGTGGCTGTTGGGCCTGGGGTCACATGTCATGTCTGCACAGTCGTGGTCACTATATATATTGCAAGCAGTGCAATGGCTCCCTGCTCTGGCATGGGTTCATGTTCCTGCGTGTTTCTTGTTCCTGAGAGTTCCTGGTTCCTGAGTTACTGCTTCCTGATATATTGTCTTGGTATTCTGGTTTATGATCTTGGCTTGTATTCTGACTATTCTGTTGTCTGCTCCCTTTCCTGTTTATTGATATCTGTGTATTGACATCGGCTTGTCTGACATTCCCTCCTGGTTCTTGATTATTTAGCTCCAGTCCTGACTATTCTAGTATTTGTTCCTTGTTTCCTGTTCTGTATATTACCCAGCAGCATTATATATCCATAGTACAAAGGCCAGTGTAAGGACCTCATTTCATTTCAGGGTTCCCTGTGTTGCTGCTGGTTGTGGGTATATTGTCTTGTTTAAGCCTCGCCCTTGCTTTTCTCCTGTCTCTGTGTTATTTCTTGTCAGGTTTATATTCCATAGGCAGAAGACCATACAAGGACCTTACCCCAGAGTAAGGGATCCCTTTAGAGTTCTTTTGTGTTCTTGTTGTTTTCCTGCCATTCTTGTTTCAGTCCTGTTACATATCTTGTCTTGTATCCGTGTGCGGTGGTCTGTCCATGCAGCCAGCAGCTAACCGGCCTCGAGGGCTAAATATCTTGTACGGGGGGCCCACCTTGGCTCACGCTGGATGCCCCCATGACACAATATTTATGGAATACAGGAACCAGCCTTCAGAAATCACACTCACGCTTTTCAGTGCTCTGAGGATGCATGCCTCAGGTGTCGCATAGGTGGGTGACCATTGCCTCCTGTGCACGATGGTCTACTTTCCATTGTGTAGGACCTGTGTCCCACTTATGCCTCGCTAAGGGAGGCTGAAGATATGATGATATAATTGGGTATACAATCTACACATTGCACATTGTACTGACTATAATAATAGGATACACCAACAGGGTAACAGGTTTGAGTGCTGCTTAGAATGTATAAGTGATACAAGTCTAAAAAAACATGACCCATACGGCAACCCTACTAATCGGTCTTCTCCGTTCCCTTAAAGAAGGAAGAGCCAGAGACTCCTTAGCCAATCCCATGTCTCCAATTCCATAACGAGTGCACTTGAGTGTGCATTGTCACACATGATCCCACTCCGTAACTTCATGCAACACATCGCATTGAGGAAAAAATGTTCTGTACTGCTGGTATGGAATGTTAAATTTATTCTAAAGGGGCTATTCAAAACGCAGCGAAATTTCAGTGAATTGTCGGTACTTTCTCATTCAGTGCAGTTCGGTGATTCCATTTTGCCGACCCTGCGGTGCATTCAATATTCGTGCAAGGGTCCCTGGAGTGTGTCGAACACGGAATCGTTGAAGACCATCGATTTTTTTTTTTTTTTTTAAAAAAACAGAACTCTGCTATTTTTCTAATAGGTATTTAAAACAATAAAAATTGCATTAAAACGTATAGAATAAAAAAAGTCCTTTAAAAGATAATAAAAATGTCTGTTACAGATTTTAAAAAAACACCTTTAAAAAAAAACTAGAAAACAAAAATTTCATCTAAAAATATGAAAAATACATAAAGGTGTTAAAAAAATAAAAAGGTTGGCTGAAAATGAGAAGAATAAATGGTTGAATATATAAAGAATAAAAACGATAATATATAACATTGAATCCTATGGGATTTGCCTGTTTAAACCTGTCGAACTGAACCACCAAAAATCAGGGCATTTCACTGACACTTCGGTGCAGTTCTGAGTTCTCTGAATAGATTAACTATTACTTATCTATGAGGAATTTTGCTGTCTAAGAAAATCTCAGAGTTGCCGCAATCTTCTACACCGTATTTCGCGGTCACTTCTCCAGTATTTGCCGAATTGACAGTTTAACGAATAGACGAACTGCCACAAAATTGCACCGTATGGGGAAATTCACCCTTCGGTGGAAAGTTTGTCCCTTACTGAATAAGCCCTTTAAATGTATCAAGGACTTTGTATGTGAGTTGTTTTAAACGCCAGTGAAGATGGAATTGATGAAGCAAGTAAAAATCTCCAAAACGGTGTTGCACATATGCTGAAAGTATGGTCAATAATTCCAATGTGCGAAGGGAGCAGGCTGGGTGAAACCAGAAGTGCTTTTATTTAATAGTTTTCTGCAATGACATACAGCATGGCTTTCAGTTCTGGCAGGTTTGCATTTTAATATTTGGTTCCTACCAGAAACAAAAGCTCTGCTCTTTGGTTCCCTCCTGCTCAGAAATCCTCTTAGATAAACACGTGCTCATCATTCAGGCTTTTCACTCTGCTGCCATCTACTGGTGGTTTAATAGAAATGCCATTAGTTTACTTCATAATGTAACATTTATTAGTGTATGTTTATGGGGTACCTGGTTTATTTTAATGGGGTCCCTGATTTTGACATACCTTACAACTGCTTTCTTAAGTGTCAAATTTGGGAGCTGGTAAAATACAACCTGGTGAATTATCAGAATTCTTTTATTCCCATTGAAATCAACAAATTGAACTCTGTGGCCTGAGGAGGGGGGGTTGCCCTCTTGCCCCCTGGCCCAGCCTGTTCCTACTGTGAATGCTAATCACCTTCTGTAAATACCTGTAAATAAATCCCCCCTGCAGAGTGTTATTCTTTTTCTTTGAGGCAGCAACTGCAAATTTCATTACGGTGACCATAAATCAAATCATTTTCTTGGCACAAATGGAAGAGTACTCAAGTTGTTGTGGGTTCACTGTCCGTATGAGTCATAAAAAGACATGAAGATTAACGCTCACCAAGGCTAAACAGATATTCTGAGGGGATTATATCCTGCCCAGCATGGAAAGAGCTGAACATATGGTAGAATCTATGAAGCACGCTCCATTTCATCAGGAAAAGTCAAATTCTTCATATTCGTACTTCATGCTATTCACATAAGGCTATCGCTGAGCTCGGTCTTTCTCAGAACAAAAACTCTTCAAATTCCATTGATTTAAATTGCAAATAGTTGGTGTCATTTTCCTTTTGCCATTTACTCAACCAACTCTGAGCAAGAGCAGCTTGCGTCTAAAAATTGCACCAAATCTGCAATTTACGGGGTTAATCAGAAAGGACCAAATTTGCCACCGAACGGTGAATTTCACCGTACAGTGCAATTTCGTGGAAAGTCGTCTTATTATTATAAATTATTATTATTAAGAAAGCTGTCAATTTGCCAAATACTGGTGAATCGACAGCAAAATACGATGCAGATTGCCACCATTCGGCCGCAGTGAAATTGTCCCATAGAGAAGTAATGGTTAATTGATTCGGAGAATGCCGAACTACACCGAAGGGTAGTCAGTCAAATGCCCAAATTTTCAGTTCTACAGATTTAAACAAATGAATCCTGTAAAAAAAAAAATTGTTTTTTTATTAAACTGTTCATTCTTTTTATTTTCAGCAAAAAGTCTATTGTTTTTAAACACCTTTATGTGTTTTTGTATTTTTTAAAAGAGGAAATTTTTGATTCCCAATTTTTTTTTAAAAGGTGTTTTTTTTAATTCTGTAACAGACCTTTTTGTTATTTTTTAAAAGACTTTATTATTTAGACACATTTGAACGCAGGTTTATTCTTTTAAGCACCTATTAGAGGCATAGCGGAGTTTTTTCCTGCGGTTTGGCATTCTTCGGCGATTACATCTTCGCTGCACTACAGTGACCATGCGGTGAATAATCAATTCACAGAAGGGTTGATGAAATTGAATTGCCGAATTGCGCCGAAGTACAAACCGCTGAAGTTTTGGGGCGTTCTGAATAACCCCTTTAGGGTTTCGGAACCCAACCATAGCAATGTGATAAAGATTACACAGCTGCTGTATGTGGAACTGAAAAAGTCAGCTCTGTTGCCGAATCCTAAATTACATTAAGCTTAGCATATACTTGCTGCAGGAAATTTATGGCAAAGATGAAGTTCAGGGTGACTTTATTTTTAAAAGATCATCTTGACATTTAAAAAAATGCTTACAGCATAATTTTTTTCCTTGACGGACCTTACTCCATCAATGAAATTGATCTCGCAAGTGTTAATTGGACTTGCACGGAGATGGACCTGGGCGTTTCGGGAGAGTATGTGGGTTTTCCTTTTGTGAACATGTATTATTGTGTTGACATTTGCAAAAGCCCGGCAGCTCTGAGCTTATGATGCCTCATTGTTTATTGTGTGTTGTTTATCTTACTATAGTGATTTTAGAATAGATATATCAACATAATGTTTTTTCTGTGTGTTCAATGGAGATTTTTATTTTAAATGTTCAGTTTTAAAAAGCTACTACCAACAAAAAATGAAATGTCCTTATTGTGTTTATTTGATGTTGCTGATATCTTACATGTGCTTTGTTTTTCTCTTGCATGTTTAGAAAAGAAAATATTTTCCTCTATATGTGTCACTGGGTGCATCCATTGTGTGATATTTTCCTCTATATGTGTCACTGGGTGCATCCATTGTGTGATATTTCCCTCTATATGTGTCACTGGGTGCATCCATTGTGTGATATTTTACTCTATATGTGTCACTGGGTGCATCCATTGTGTGATATTTTCCTCTATATGTGTCACTGGGTGCATCCATTGTGTGATATTTTCCTCTATATGTGTCACTGGGTGCATCCATTGTGTGATATTTCCCTCTATATGTGTCACTGTCTTCATCCATTGTGTGATATTTTACTCTATATGTGTCACTGGGTGCATCCATTGTGTGATATTTTCCTCTATATGTGTCACTGGGTGCATCCATTGTGTGATATTTTCCTCTATATGTGTCACTGGGTGCATCCATTGTGTGATATTTTCCTCTATATGTGTCACTGGGTGCATCCATTGTGTGATATTTTCCTCTATATGTGTCACTGGGTGCATCCATTGTGTGATATTTCCCTCTATATGTGTCACTGTCTGCATCCATTGTGTGATATTTTCCTCTATATGTGTCACTGGGTGCATCCATTGTGTGATATTTTCCTCTATAGGTGTCACTGGGTGCATCCAGTGTGTGATATTTTGTGTTGTAAACTGCCCCCCCCCCCAGTATCTTTCCATCACTTGCTCGTCACTGTTTGGCTTTGGCCATAGAATGGACTCTATCCGGGTAATTCAAAGAGAATCGAAAAGTCACCGCACGTTCAGTGACTTTTCATTCTCTTCAATTCAGTTTGTTTTGCCGATACCATTTCGGCGACCCTGCGGTGTATTCAGCAAGCACCACAGGGACCCTGAATTTCAGGGAAAGGTCGCCGGAAACCTGCCGAAAACTAACCGCAAAACCCGGCGAATGCACGCCGAAAACCAGCAAAAAGATCTGGATTAACCCGCCAAAGACGCTGGAAAACCCCGAGCAGGAGCCGATCACATGGAGCGCAGCCGCCGGAAAAAGCCGACACCGCAGACGAATGGAGTGAATAAATTAAAAAAACTGTTTGCTCGAATGTTTGAAAAGTAAAACGCTGTTTGCAAAGAAACTACTGAGCGAAAATGTCTGAAATTTACATATGATCCAATGAATGACAATAAAAAGGGCTGTTACAGAAAAAATAAGTTAAAAAAAAAAAAAATGGAATTTTTTTAAAGAAAAAGAAACCAGAAAAATGCTTAAAATATCCGAAAAAAATCTATAAATAAAGAGACTTTTTACTGCAGAATATTATAATGAATGGTTTAATAGATATTGAATTAAAATGGGAATATTTTTAACATTGAAGCCTATGGGATTCGCCTGAATAAACATGCCAAATTAAACCACCGAATGGCAGGGCATTTCGGGAACCTTTCTCTTTTGGTTTGTGCTGTCTGAATAGCCGAAGCATTGCTTCTCTATGGGGATTCACTGCCCTCGAACAGACACCGAACAGGCACCGTATGTGCAGGCAATTCACCAGGATTTGGCGAATTGCCTGCTCTCTGGATAGCTGAATGGCCAGGAAAGGTAACCGAATGCAGATTTTCAGCATTCAGTTACCTTTCTCCAGCCATTCGGATCTCTTTGGATAACCCTGTATGGGTCAGGTAGCTGACTCACATCATTGCATTGTGTGGGATGTATTCAAAGGATGTCACTAGGGAGTAGATTAGAAGACGTTTAAGCTCCCTGTTTTATCTCATTCAGCTGCCATCTCTTATCATACAGAATACAATAGCCCCCTGCCACCTTATTTAAACATCCACTCCCCCACCTCACTGACTGTTAAATTCTGTAGAAGCTAAACCACAGCAGTAAATTAAAACGTTTGCACATATTTTGGAAAATGTTGCCTCATGAGAAAAATCCACAAAATGAATTAGGAGGTAAAAACACAAACTAAAGGGATTAATCAGAGAGAGCCAATCTGGCCCAGGAATGTAACCAGACACTGAAATTAAGTGTACAGTGACATTTTGGGGCCATTCGGCTATTCAGAGAGGAGGCAATAGGCCAAATTTTGTCGAATTGCCTGCACGTACAGTGCCTGTTTGAGGGCAATGAAATCCCCCATAGAGAAGCAATGGTTAATCTATTCACAGACACCGAATAGCAGAGAAATGTCAGTGAAAAGTCCTGATGTTCAGTGGTTTCATTCGACAGGTTTATGAAGGCGAATCCCATAGGCTTCAATGTTAAAAATATTCCCGTTTTAATTCAATATCTAATAAACCGTTTATTATTTTATTCTGCAGTAACAAGTCTCTTTATTTCTAGATTTTTTAGGATCTTTTAGGCATTTTTCGGCCAAATTTTTTATAAATGGTTTATTCATTTTTCCTTGCCAGACCTTTTTATTATCATTCATAGGACCTTATGTGTACATTTCAGGCATTTTCATTCAGTAGTTTTTTTGCAAACAGTGTTTCAACTTCGAAACTTTCAAATGTACTCCAGCGGCTGCTCTGAGCTGTGATTGGCAGCTCGTCTGCTTTTTCCGGCGTGGTTTTACCGGCAGTTCCGGCGGGTTTTCCCTGCACTCGGGGGGCCCTGTGGTGCTTCCTGAATATGCCGCAGGGTGGGGAACTTTGATTCCCCGAAGTGCAGGGAAGCGCAGGGAACAAGAGGACACCGAAATGTCAGCCACATTTCGGTGCTCTCCGAATAACCCTGTAATTTTATTTCGTATTTCTGTTTTTTATGTTAGTAAACTTAACCCTAAAAGTAATCCTATTTCTAACATAAAACACAGACATAGTAACCTTAACACCAAAAACTTATTATATTTTTGGTTTTTATGTTAGAAATAGTAAATTTAACCCTAAAAGTAATCCAAACATAAAAAACAGAAATTGTAAATCGAACCACGAAAGTAATCCTAACATAAAACAAACAGAAATAATGAACCTAAACCTAAAAGTAATCCCAACATAAAACAGAAATAAACCTAAACCCAAAAGTAATCCCAACATAAAACAGAAATAATGAACCTAAACCTAAAAGTAATCCCAACATAAAACAGAAATAATGAACCTAAACCTAAAAGTAATCCCAACATAAAAAACAGAAATTGTAAATTGAAGCCCAAAATTAATCCTAACATAAAACAGAAAAAGTAATCCCAACATAAAACAAACAGAAATAATAAACCTAAACCTAACAGTAATCTCAACATAAAACATAAATAATAAACCTAAAAGTAATCCCAACATAAAACAAACAAATAATAAACTAAACCTAAAAATCCCAACATAAAACAGAAATAAACCTAAAAGTAATCCCATCATAAAACAAACAGAAATAGTAAACCTAAACCTAAAAGTAATCCCAATATAACCAAACAGAAATAGTAAACCTAAAAGAAATCCAACATAAAACAAACATAAATAATAAACCTAAAAGTAATCAACATAAAACAAACAGAAATAATAAACCTAAAAGTAATCCCAACATAAAACAGAAATAATAAACCTAAACCTAAAAATCCCAACATGAAACAGAAATAATAAACCTAAAAGTAATCCCATCATAAAACAAACAGAAATAGTAAACCTAAGCCTAAAAGTAATCCCAATATAAACCAAACAGAAATAGTAAACCTAAAAGAAATCCCAACATAAAACAAACAGAAATAATAAACCTAAAAGTAATCCCAACATAAAACAAACAGAAATAATAAACCTAAAATTTATCCCAACATAAAACAAACAGAAATAATAAAAGTAATCCTAATATAAAAAAACCAACATAATAAACCTAAACCCAAAAGTAATCCCAACATAAAACATAAATAATAAACCTAAACCTAAAAGTAATCTCAACATAAGACATAAATAATGAACCTAAACCTAAAAGTAATTCTATCATAAAACAAACAGAAATAGTAAACCTAAACCTAAAAGTAATCCCAATATAAACCAAACAGAAATAGTAAACCTAAAAGAAATCCCAACATAAAACAAACATAAATAATAAACCTAAAAGTAATCAACATAAAACAAACAGAAATAATAAACCTAAAAGTAATCCCAACATAAAACAGAAATAATAAACCTAAACCTAAAAATCCCAACATAAAACAGAAATAATAAACCTAAAAGTAATCCCATCATAAAACAAACAGAAATAGTAAACCTAAGCCTAAAAGTAATCCCAATATAAACCAAACAGAAATAGTAAACCTAAAAGAAATCCCAACATAAAACAAACAGAAATAATAAACCTAAAAGTAATCCCAACATAAAACAAACAGAAATAATAAACCTAAAATTTATCCCAACATAAAACAAACAGAAATAATAAAAGTAATCCTAATATAAAACAAACCAACATAATGAACCTAAACCTAAAAGTATTCCCAACATAAAACATAAATAATAAACCTAAACCTAAAAGTAATCTCAACATAAAACATAAATAATGAACCTAAACCTAAAAGTAATCCCAACATAAAACAAACAGATATAATAAACCTAAACCTAAAAATAATCCAAACATAAAAAACAGAAATTGTAACTTGAAGCCCAAAATTAATCCTAACATAAAAACGAAATAGTAAACCTAAACCTAAAAGTAATCCCAACATAAAACAAACAAATAATAAACCTAAACCTAAAAATCACAACATAAAACAGAAATAATAAACCTAAAAGTAATCCCAACATAAAACAAACAGAAATAATAAACCTAAGCGTTAAAAGTAATCCCATCATAAAACAAACAAATAGTAAACCTAAACGTAATCCCAATATAAACCAAACAGAAATAGTAAACCTAAAAGAAATCCCAACATAAAACAAACAGAAATAGTAAACCTAAAAGTAATCCCAACATAAAACAAACAAATAATAAACCTAAACCTAAAAGTAATCCCAACATAAAACAAACAGAAATAATAAACCTAAGCATAAAAGTAATCCCAACATAAAACAAAACAGAAATAGTAAACCTAACCATAAAAGTAATCCTAACATAAAACACACAGAAATAATAAACCTAAACGAAATCCCAACATAAAACAAACAAATAGTAAACCTAACACAAAAAGTAATCCTTTATGATTTCTGTTATTAATTTTAGGTTTAGGAATGATTACTATTTATGTTTGTATTATGTAGTTAGAGTTACTTTTAGTGTTAGGGATAGTGCAGAAAGTACTATCCTCAGCTATAAAAAACGATTAAAAATATTCTTTACTGTTTCAGTTGCTAAGAAAATGACACCGGGGGTAAACTACATAGAACAATATTCATAGTGTGAATAAGGTCACGAGGACTAATCTGTTTGTAGTATTGGAGATAAATCTGTGGAAGTTTTTCATTTTAAGCAGAATATCCTTTGATGAATACCAGATAAAAAAAAATTATAAATCTGTGGCACTAATTTCTTTTCACAAAAACTCCTCAAATAATTCTCAACAGATTAATGCTTGTTCTTTATTTAATGCTCTGGCACCCGCAACAGTTTCCCTGGTTCTGGTTCCTAATGGGGAGGTACTAGGCAGCCCGCGACAGTTTCCCTGGTTCTGGTTCCTAATGGGGAGGTACTAGGCAGCCAGTGCTGTACAGCCAATGGGAACCTTGCGTTCTCTTGGTTGCGTTCTTTTCTTTTTGATAACTCAGACACTTGTCCAAAACATAATTTGTGTCAATCCTATTCTAGCTAAGTATCATGCTTACTCCAGGCCACTTACCACACCACAAATCGCACATTTCCAGTCAAACTGGCCGAAGTGAGAAATATCCTGTTAATACAATTAAACTGTAATTTTCCATATGGAAAAGCTCTTTATAAACTCCATAAATCCCTGTTTCAGTTAATTGTTCGTAAGTCATTTGGAACCCAAAGGAAAAATGAATACAACGAGTGAAAAATAAATGTCAAACAAAGTCACTCAAGATTAATATGTGATTAATAAATCAATCCGCACAAGTTGCCTTTGGAATAAATGTTCAATGAAATATGGCTTTATTGACAGGTCAATAATTGCACAAATCGCTATTTGGTGAGTCATATGCCCTACATAACTCTAATAGAAATAAAATGCAAAGCAGTTATTAGAAGTGATTCACACGGTTATTGTTTACACAAAAACATAATAAAAGAATCTCATTTGTGATAAACGAGCAGCTTAATGATATATAATTTGTGATAAATCTTGAAAAACATCAAACAAATTTTGTGGGCGACATTACCTTCAAAGTTCACCCGACTGAGAGCTGGATCACGAAGTGAACGCTAAAATGGGGATGCTAACGGGGAAAACCCGTGACTGCAGTTTGCCCCATAGCACCCCATTTTAGTGTTACATTCCGGAGCAGGTGCTACTTCAGCACCTTGTCCTGGAATGCAGCACTACCCTTAATGATACTCGGGGTAATTCTTCCATGCCGTTGTGAGTATCACCTCCTGGACTCCATAGGACTCCATGGAGGGTTGCACTGCTGGGCCGTGAGATTGTGCAGTGCTGCGGAGTGATCGCTGATGGAGACTGGTGACTATTTGTCCCCAGTCTCACTCTGCTCACAGCCAGGAGAAGCAGCGGATCAGGCCAACATTCTCACCGTGGGATGAGAGGTGAGTATCAGATTTATTGGGGGGGTTTAGGGGGTGCTAAATAATTCTGCAAAAGCGGAATCCGTTGGCACCAGCTTTTAGGAGTAGCTAAAATATTGTTTAGTGCATCATAGAAACATAGAAACATAGAAAAAATGTCGGCAGATAAGAACCTTTCGGCCCATCTAGTCTGCCCAATTACATGGATACTTAACCTGGATTTATCTTTGGTTTAGGATAGCATTATGCCTATCCCATGCTTGCTTAAATTCAATTACTGTTTTGGCCTCTACCACTTCTACTGGAAGACTGTTCCATGTATCCACCATCGGTGCGGTAATTAGCGTTAGCACTTTGTAATACCTTACTTATTCTGACGCTAATTACTGAATGTGCATCCAATGCTTAACATGGGGAGCACAAAGTACAGGAAGCTTGCGCAAGTTCGCACAATCACCAATGCGCTAATGGATTTTTAACGGGTTTAGAGTCAGGAATGTAAAATGGGGGCATGCATTAAAGTCACTTATCCTGGCGTTAACACTCATCCTAACGTCAATGATTAGTATTTAATCTAGCCCTGAGGGTCCTAATCCCCTCGTGACGTTAAGATATCAACTAGAGTCAATATACAGATTGGCTCTATTTTAACGGCTGGAGAAGCTATTCTGCTTTTGCCGTAAAGTTTGCAAGCGTCTTGGACATATAGCGCCCGTCCTGTTAATTAACCTCTCCTATACCTTTTATAGTGGGTTTTAATTTGTGCCTGGGAGTAGAAAAACAAGCTATTCTATTTTCAAAGAAGAACCAACTAGCAGGACAGGGTGTTAAGGGATTCTGCTTTTGCAAATTTCCTTAACACTGTAAGATAAGCCCCCCCCAAATCACTTACTCAACTCTCATCACACAGTGGAGAGGGTGGCTCGTTTCCCCGCTTCTTCTTGTTGCAAATAGTGTGTGCGAGCTCGCGGCCGGGAGGCCTTTGGCTCCACTATAAAAACGTCTAGTTATCTGCCACCTCAGCTCCCAGAGGTCCCCTCTGCCACCCTCTGCCACTTCCTCCCAGCCACTGAGGAGGAAGTCAATTCCTTATTGTCCTTCTCACATCTCACCACGTGCCCGCTCAACGCCATTCCCTCACATCTAATTCCTCCCCTCTCCTCCTCCCTCACCCCCGCTCTCACGCACATCTTCAACCTAGCTCTCTCCACTGTCTCCTTCCCATCCGCCTTCAAACACGCGCTAGTTACCCCTTTACTAAAGAAACCATCCCTCGATCCCAACTCTCCATCCAACTACTGCCCTGTATCCCTGCTTCCCTTCACATCAAAGCTCTTAGAAAAACAAGTCTTCAACCGCCTCTCCCTCTTCCTGTCCTCCAATTCCCTACTTGACCCCCTGCAATCTGGCTTCCGTCCCCTACACTCAACTGAAACTGCCCTCACCAAAGTCACCAACGACCTCCTAACTGCTAAAAAACACGGCCACTATTCTATTCTCATCCTGCTTGACCTCTCGGCTGCTTTTGACACTGTTGACCACCCCCTCCTTCTACAGACCCTCAACTCTCTGGGTCTCGGTGACACTGCACTCGCTTGGGTTGACTCCTATTTATCCAACAGGTCCTTCTGTGTGTCCTTTGCTGGTAACTCCTCCTCTTCATTGCCTCTATCTGTTGGTGTACCTCAAGGCTCTATCCTTGGTCCTCTGCTCTTTTCCATCTACACCTCCTCCCTGGGCAAACCATCAACAGCTTTGGCTTTAATTACCACCTCTACGCTGATGACACTCAGATCTACCTCTCTACCCCTGATCTCTCTCCCCCTGTCCTTTCCAAAGTCAGTGACTGTTTATCTGGCATCTCCTCCTGGATGGCCTCCCACCACCTAAAGATCAACATGTCAAAGACTGAGCTCCTACTTATTCCTCCCTCCAATGCCTCCCCACCTCCTGACTTCTCTATCACAGTGGAGGGTATCACCATCTCCCCATCAAACCAAGTGCGCTGTCTTGGAGTTACACTTGACTCTGCTCTTTCCTTCATCCCCCACATCAAGTCTCTTTCCTCCTCCTGCCGATACCAACTGCGTAATATTTCCAGAATTCGGCCATTTCTTACCGCGTGTCACCACAAAACAACTCATACACGCCCTGGTAATCTCCCGACTCGACTATTGCAATAATCTCTTATCTGGCCTCCCTCTGTCCCGCCTCTCCCCCCTACAATCCATCCTGAACGCCTCCGCCAGGCTAATTCACCTCACCCGCCGCTCTGTCTCTGCCGCTCCCCTCTGCGAGTCCCTTCACTGGCTCCCCATCCACTGCAGAATTAAGTTCAAAATCCTTATCCTTACCTACAAAACCCTCAGTAACTCAGCTCCCCACTACCTGTCCTCACTAGTCACCAAATACACCCAGCCCGCTCCCTAAGGTCAAACAGTGACCTGCGACTAGCGTCTCCCTGCATCACCTCTTCCCATGACAGACTGGAGGATTTCTCACGCGCAGCCCTCACTCTCTGGAACGCTCTCCTCGTACTGTCAGACTTTCCCCTAATTTCTCTTCCTTCAAACGCTCCCTTAAAACGTTCCTATTTAGGGAAGCCTACCACCCAACTCACTGACGCAACCATCAATCACTCTCACCTTGCAGTCCTCTCCTCCTTTTTCCAACCCAAACCCTCCTAGATTGTGAGTTCCTACGGGAATAGGGCCTCATC
Source organism: Leptobrachium leishanense (assembly GCA_009667805.1). Classification (NCBI taxonomy): domain Eukaryota; kingdom Metazoa; phylum Chordata; class Amphibia; order Anura; family Megophryidae; genus Leptobrachium; species Leptobrachium leishanense. Next base: position 21,381 of record RXON01004292.1, on the reverse strand, counting down.
TCCTCCTGTACTGTTTGTCAAATGTTGTTCAATGTATTGTATTGTAACCCTGTCTATACTGTGCCTATTGTACAGCGCTGCGGAATATGCTGGCGCTTTATAAATAAAGAATAATAATAATAGTGCGGAAAGCTGTGGTTAAAAGGCAAAGCTAAGGAAAGGCCCCTCACGACAATTTCTCCACTTACCATTTCCCTTTGACTGGCAACAGCGAAATAGGGGCCTGAGTGTCAAATGATAGATACTGTATGTTCAAGGCTCTTAATAATGAGCAACAGCTTGGTTCTTGCGGGTCACTGTTCACTAGGTATGCATATTCCCAACTCCCACAACCAACCAACTGGACCATAGCATTGTCTAGGGCAGTGTTTCCCAAACCTGTCCTCAGGACCCTCCACCTCGCCAGGTTTGCAGGATATCTGAAGCACAGCACAGGTGATATAATTTGCTGCTCAGTGATTGCAGGATTCAGTCTGCATTTCCCCCAAGGTGATCTGCATAATCTGCCTGGTTGAGGGTCCCGAGGAGAGGTTTGGGAAACACTGGTCTAGGGCAAGGGTGGCCCTGATTAGGGGAATTGCGAAAGCGTAACGGCCTGGGCATATACAGTACAGTCATGGTCGAAATTTTTCCAGAAAATCAAGTATTTTTCACAGAAAAGTATTGCAGTAACACATGTTTTGCTATACACATGTTTATTCCCTTTGTGTGTATTGGAACAAAACAAAAAAAGGGAGGAAAAAAAGCAAATTGGACATAATGTCACACAAAACTCCAAAAACGGGCTGGACAAAATTCTTGGCACCCTTTCAAAATTGTGGATAAATAAGATTGTTTCAAGCATGTGATGCTCCTGTAAACTCACCTGGGGCAAGTAACAGATGTGGGCAATATAAAAATCACACCTGAAAGCAGATAAAAAGGAGAGAAGTTCACTTAGTCTTTGCATTATGTGTCTGTGTGTGCCACACTAAGCATGGACAACAGAAAGAGGAGAAGAGAACTACCTGAGGACCGGAGAACCAAAATTGTGGGAAAATATCAACAATCTCAAGGTTACAAGTCCATCTCCAGAGATCTAGATTTGCCTTTGTCCACAGTGCGCAACATTATCAAGAAGTTTGCAACCCATGGCACTGTAGCTAATCTCTCTGTGGGTGGACGGAAGAGAAAAATTGATGAAAGGTTGCAACGCAGGATAGTCTGGATGGTGGATAAGCAGCCCCAAACAAGTTCCAAAGAAATTCAAGCTGTCCTGCAGGCTCAGGGAGCATCAGTGTCAGCGCAAACTATCCGTCGACATTTAATGAAATGAAACGCTATGGCAGGAGACCCAGGAGGACCCCACTGCTGACACAGAGACATAAAAAAGCAAGACTACAGTTTGCCAAAATGTACTTGAGTAAGGCAAAATCCTTCTGGGAAAACGTCTTGTGGACAGATGAGACCAAGATAGAGCTTTTTGGTAAAGCACATCATTCTACTGTTTACCGAAAACGGAATGAGGCCTACAAAGAAAAGAACACAGTACCTACAGTGAAATATGGTGGAGGTTCAATGATGTTTTGGGGTTATTTTGCTGCCTCTGACACTGGGTGCCTTGAATGTGTGCAAGGCATCATGAAATCTGAGGATTACCAAATGTTTTTGCGTCGCACTGTAGAGCCCAGTGTCAGAAAGCTGGGTTTGCGTCTGAGATCTTGGGTCTTCCAGCAGGACAATGACCCCAAACATACGTCAAAAAACACTAGACATGTGCACAGCCCAAAATTTCGTTTTGAACTAATGGATTAGTCCTAAAATGCAATTATTTAGTTACTAAAGAAATTCGTTTTCAGTTCTTTAGTATGAAAACTAATTTCATTCATCCGAAAACCAATGGATACAATTACTATTGTAGTGGCTCCTCAGAGGGCTGAGATCGCTGCTTGTTACAGTATCTCTCACTCTCAGCACAATGTGGGCCATATTACATAGTTGGTGCTAACATAACCAGAGCTGTTGTAAACTTCCCAGAGCCATTATAGCCTATGGAGGTTTTCAGTTTACAACAGCTCTGGTTAAGTTAGCACCAACATTGTAATACTGCCCCGTGTCAGACGAAGCTGTTACAGTAACTGACTGCTGCTCATCACAGCGCTCAGTTTCAGTAAAACTAGTAAATAATATTTTTATATATAAGAGGTTAGAACAATATTATTTCCTTGTTTTACTGAAACTCTGAGCACTGTTACAGTCAGTTACTGTAACAACTGAGCCTGATACATTGTACTGAGAGATAATGTAACAAGCAGCCGATCTCAACGCTCACAGCCACTGGATTTAAAGGGCTGAAAAAAAAGGATCCTCTCTGTATAATGTTTAGAACATCCTCCTGCATTAATTAATACCCCTCTCTGTATAATGTATACAACATCCACCTGCATTAATTAATACCCCTCTCTGTATAATATATAGAACATCCTCCTGAATTAATTAACGCCCCTCTCTATATAGAACATCCTCCTCAATTTATACCTTTGTCTGTATATATGTATATAACATCCTCCTGCATTAATACCCCTCTCTGTATAATATATAGAGCATCCTCCTGCATTAATTAATGCCCCTCTCTGTATAGAACATCCTACTGCATTGGCATGTGGAGGTGCAGATCTTCGGATGCTGCGATGTTGCGCTCTTCATTGCTGGTCTCCTTCACTCATCAATGTAATATCATAAAAAGGACTGAAACTAAAATGTAGTGTATTTTATTTTAGTTTCTTTCGTTTTTTGTACTGAGCAGTTTTGTTTCTCTTAAGTCATACTAAAACTAAATAATCCCAAAATTCTGACTAAATCGTTTTAGTACTAAAACGAATGCACATGTCTAAAAAACACCCAGAAATGGATGGCAACAAAGCGCTGGAGAGTTCTGAAGTGGCCAGCAATGAGTCCAGATCTAAATCCCATTGAACACCTGTGGAGAGATCTTAAAATTGCTGTTGGGAAAAGGCGCCCTTCCAATAAGAGAGACCTGGAGCAGTTTGCAAAGAAAGAGTGGTCCAAAATTCCGGGTGAGAGGTGTAAGAAGCTTATTGATGGTTATAGGAAGAGACTGATTTCAGTTATTTTTTCCAAAGGGTGTGCAACCAAATATTAAGTTAAGGGTGCCAAGAATTTTGTCCAGCCCATTTTTGGAATTTTGTGTGACATTATGTCCAATTTGCTTTTTTTATTCCCTTTTTTGTTTTGTTCCAATACGCACAAAGGGAATAAACATGTGTATAGCAAAACATGTCTTACTGCAATACTTTTCTGTGAGAAATACTTGATTTTCTGGAAAAATGTCTGGGGTGCCAAATTTTCGGCCATGACTGTGTATATAGATTGGTAGAGATGGAATACACAGTTGATACACAGATATACAGTATATATATATATACATACACACACATACATTCAGGCCGGTGTCAGACAAGCGCACTTCAGAGTGGAAGGAATGTCCTTGAGAGTGGACTTCTTTCCACTATGACACCCGTGTGGCCACCTCGTTGAGTGTAGTTAGTGTGCTCCACACTTCAAAGTGCGATCCTCCTATGGAGGACGGTACTTTGCAGCCCCATCAAACGTGCGTCTTAGTGTTTCGACAGAGAGGATGTCAGCACATCCGTTATAGCGTGTGTTACACCGTGTGGTCTGTCCCATCGAAACGTCAAAACGCTGCGATGGGCGTCGGTTTGTGCGTCAGTACACGCGCACGTAGTGCACTCTGACACCAAATTCACATGTATTCTTGTCAAAAACAACTTTCTACCTGCATGGTAAAAATTAACCCTTGCATGAGATATCGCACGGTCAGGGACACCATGTGGTATTTACAGCTTTCCATCCCATACGAAATCTCTGAACATGAACGAAGAAATAGAAGTTACATTATTTTAATTCCTTAGCTACTTCAGGATACAGTAATAACCGGCTATGCAGTGGTTTGCAGCATTTTGCCAATATGGAGCACTGCACCCGTGCACTGGATACAATCCATGCCCGGTGTCTGAATGTATTGTAGCAGCGTAATTGAATGCTGTACTGTGCTAGCAACAAACTATCTCTATTGCAAAACTTCTATACTTTAGTTCAACCATCAGGGTTATTCAAAGAGATCCGAATGGCTGGCGAAAGGTAACCGAATGCTGAAAATCAGCGTATGGTTACCTTTCCTGGCCATTCGGCTATTCAGAGAGCAGGCAGTTCACAAAATGTTGGCGAACTGCCTGCACATACGGTGCCTGTTCGAGGGCAGTGAATCCCAGGAGAGAAGCAATGCTTCGTCTATTCAGAGAACACAAACCAGCAGTGAAAAGTTGCCAAAATGCTCTGCCATTCGGTGGTTTCATTCGACAGATTTATTCAGGCGAATTCCATAGGCTTCAATGTTAAAAACATTCCCGTTTTAATCCAATTTCTAATAAACCATTGATTATAATATTCTGCAGTAAAAAGTCTATTTTTAGATATTTTTAGGATCTTTTAGGCATTTTTTGGGATTTTTTTGCAAACATTTTTTTCCCCGTTATTTTTTTTTTTTAATAGTTTCTTTTTTCTGTAACAGCCTTTTTTATTATCATTCATTGAATCTTATATGTAAATTGCAGACATTTTTGTTCTGTAGTTTCTTTGCAAACAGCGTTTCACTTTTCAAACATTCAAGCGTACGTTTTTTTGGGGGGGTTTTTCACTCCATTCGTCTGCGGTGTCGAGTTTTTCCGGTGGCTGCTCTGCACTGTGATCAACTCCTACTCGAGTTTCTCTAGCGTGTTCGGCGGTGTTAATCCAGATGTTTTTGCGGGTTTCGGTGTGCCTTCGCCTGGTTTTGCCATGAGTGTTCGTCGGGTTTGCGGCGACTTTTCCCTGGATTACTGCGGCCCTGTGGTGCTTGCTGAATCGCACCTAATTGAAGAGAACAAAAAGTAACCGAACGTGCGGTTGCTTTTCGATTCTCTTTGAATAACCCTGCATGTTTTCACGTTTTAAAACACACTGGCAAGTGAAGACAAAAAAAATTCTCGTGCTTTTTCGCTTGTTGCTCTCTTGCCTCTGAGTCTCTATATGCGCGAAACCAACTTAACTACTCATCACGTGTGTCAATTAAATGTAATGCAATTTAAAAACAAAGAAAGCAAAAACAAAACACTTTATGCTTTTGCCGGATTTATCAGCAGTTTCATACACTTTTTTTTTTTGTAAAAACGACTTCAGTAGTGAAGAGGTTAAATTTAAGCAAGAACGTTCCTTTACCTTTGCAATTTCTTCTTGAAACGCCACCAGGTTCAAATAGGAGATGTTAACCATATCAGGTCCATAAACAACAGTAAACATGCGGTACTCCAGCCGGCCGCCGAAGTTGCCCACCTCCAGCTGCTCGCGTAGCTTGGGGTCCTGAAATCAGAAATTTATATTTATCGTTAAACGTTTCAAACGTCTTTTGACCCAGACAGCGTACATTCTGGCTTTAAGTTTTTATACTTCTATACAACCCCCCTGCATGTGTTTTTGATATTTATTCATGATGAAAACCTGTTATAAATGTCATATAGCTCCTTAATGACAAGTACGTCAAGGGTTAACGCCATGTCAATGTACCAGTAAGTCCCTATTGGATGCTGGACGTGAGGCAGCCAGCAAGAGAACAAAAAAAAGAAGTGTGTATGTGTTTTTCGGAGGGTCCAAGGATGCTGTGAATGGCAATCACAGCGTGTTGGACTGTGTCCGCAGCGTTTTTAGGGCTGATTGACAGGATGAGCGTTAGTAAAAGCATTTCAACATTTCAATTTTATTTGCCCTGTCCCTGCCTGCACTGCTTGTGTGCAGGCAGGCAGAGAAGAGTCAGGGGCCCAAATTCCCCCAGGTTCTCTCGTCACCAAACGTCTCCAAGTGCTTCCCAAATATTTAAAATGCCCCCAGAAAGGGCACAAAGGAAATAAATTATTTTTTTAGTATCTTATCACGGTCTAGTATTATTATTATTCTTTACTTATATAGCGCCAGCATATTCCGCAGCACTGTACAATGGGCACAATATAGACAGGGTTACAATACATTGAACAACATTGGACAAACCAGTACAGGAGGAAACAGAGGCCATATTCCCGTGGGAATTTACAATCTAGAATGGTTGGGGGTGGAAATAGGAGAAGAGGACTGCAAGGTGAGAGTGATGGACCGCAAGGTGAGAGTGATGAACTCATGAGAGCATAGGCGTCTCTAGGGGGACATTTGCCCTCCCTAGTTTATTCCTTGCCCCCCCATGTGCCCCCCCACTAGGGATCAGCATCCAGCTTGCCTCACATTTTCAGACCGCTATATCTCCGTCCCCTTGCATTGTACGTGATTGATCTAGGTGTCATTGGAAAGGGCAGAGTCTGGCCGATGAAATTCAACGTTCTGTGCAATTCATGGCCATTTCTGAGGTTGTTGAATAACCCTTTGGTGTCAGACTTGCAATGGATATTCACCAACTCTTTGCCACTCCTTCCACTTTGGATTTATTGCACCAACATTGCATATAAAAGAATTGTTATATATATATACACAAACACACTGATCGTTGACTCTTGCACTCAGTATTATGATCCAATGCCTGGCCTGACAAAACCATCCACGTACAAAGAACATATGCCGCCAATACGTTCTTTGTATGTGGAATGTTATATAAATATAGCTACATACATATATATATACATAAATGTGCACATAACAACATGACCCACCATTGTGACATGTTAATAGAGCTAAACTGGCCATCGCTGGAATCCAGACGCACCCTTCACCTTTCCAACCTGGTGTTTAACAGATTTTCTGCCACCCTACCTGAATAGGCTGCTTCCTCCAGCAGTTCCCTCCTCCTATAACCTCCGATCCAGGACCTGCACCTTACTTGCAATACCACAATACAAAAAGAAAGTGTCTCGATCCTCATTTTCCTACAGAGCACCACAATTATGGAATAACCTCCCAGACACCGTCAAATCTTCGAAAGAGAGAAACAAATCACTTGTCCCAAAACTGGGATAGTGATAAATAAACTAGGGCACCCCAACCAATGTGGGATTGAACCCTCTTTATTGACGTATTACAAAGGAATAAAGGTTCAAATGATTTGTGGAGAACCACTATCAAGGAACCTTTGAAAAAGGTTGGGGTTGGTAAAAATGATAGTTTTATTATTGGACAGTGCCAAACAAAAAACATATAAACAGTTAAAGCATAGACATAATTAAACATTTGTGATATACACGAACAATGGTACTATCATTGTGAACTAAATAGTGATAACGTTAATTTATAATAATAAATACAAATGTAAGTTAATAATTGGTCAAAAGCCCATTATAAGTTTTTTGTTTGGCACTGTCCAATAATAAAACTATCATTTTTACCAACCCCAACCTTTTTCAAAGGTTCCTTGATAGTGGTTCTCCACAAATCATTTGAACCTTTATTCCTTTGTAAACCATCAAATCTTCCCCCAGTCTAAAGTCCCTTAAGAGATCTCTATTAACATACCTCAATACCGAATGCACCTGTAAACATGTAACATAGTGACTATATACCGAATGCACCTGTAAACATGTAACATAGTGACTATATACAGAATGCACCTGTAAACATGTAACACAGTGACTATATATAGAATGCACCCGTAAACATGTAACATAGTGACTATATACAGAATGCACCTGTAAACATGTAACACAGTGACTATATACAGAATGCACCTGTACACATGTAACATAGTGACTATATACAGAATGCCCCTGGAAAACATGTAACATAGTGACTATATACAGAATGCACCTGTAAACATGTAACACAGTGACTATATACAGAATGCACCTGTAAACATGTAACAGTGACTATATACAGAATGCCCCTGTAAACATGTAACATAGTGACTATATACAGAATGCCCCTGTAAACATGTAACCGTGACTATATACAGAATGCACCTGTAAACATGTAACACAGTGACTATATACAGAATGCACCTGTAAACATGTAACATAGTGACTATATACAGAATGCCCCTGTAAACATGTAACATAGTGACTATATACAGAATGCACCTGTAAACATGTAACACAGTGACTATATACAGAATGCACCTGTAAACATGTAACAAAGTGACTATATTTCCTACATATTTATTTTCTGTGTTAATCTGTATATTTGTGGGTTTTTTTAATATCTTGCATTTATTACTTTGTATTTCTGTAACGACTCTAACAATTCAATGCTCTTGAACCCAGGACATACTTGAAAACGGGAGAAATCTCAATGTATCCTTCCTGGTAAAATCCTTTATAAATAAATATTTACATGATAAAGTAACTTGTTTTAAAATTTTCATTGCAGTAAATAACAGAGCTCGCTATACATCATTTCAGGGTTAAACCTGTGTTCACCGTACGAGCTATAACAGGTCCCTGGTGGAATCTGCTGACATTTGACTTGTGAGAAACACTGTGATAGATATTAATATCTTCACAATGATCCATCAGGAAAAATACATTTTAGGACCTTTTATTGCATGTTTATCCAGCAGTGAGAACAACTTAACATTTCACACAAATCAAATACAGCGTGTATGTATGTATAAATATAATAATAAATAATAATAAAAAATTATAACAAATTGTTCATATTTTAGAATTTTAATTCGTTTTCTACAAAATATATTTTTTTAATCAAAAGCAAATTTAAAACCCTGTAAAATACAATTATTTTTCAAACAGAGCTCTGCTGTAGGATTAGAAACATAGAAAAATGTCGGCAGATAAGAACCTTTCGGCCCATCTAGTCTGCCCAATTACATGGATACTTTACCTGGATTTATCTTTTGTTTAGGATAACCTTATGCCTATCCCATGCCTGCTTAAATTCAATTACTGTTTTGGCCTCTACCACTTCTACTGGAAGACTGTTCCATGTATCCACCACCCTCTCAGTAAAATAATGCTTCCTGATGTTACTTTTAAACCTTTGCCCCTCTAATCTAAGACTATGTCCTCTTGTTTTGCTATTTTGTTTCCTTTTAAATATACTCCCTTCCTCTACCTTGTGGATTCCCTTTACGTATTTAAATGTTTCTATCATATCTCCTCTGTCTCGTCTTTTTTCCAAGCTGTACATAGAGGTGGGATGTTAATGACATTATCGCAGAAGCATAATTTCTACCATTATTTTTTCACAGTAGTCTGTCTTTACCTAATGAAATTTGCTCATTATTTTTTTCTTTGTTTTTCCAGATGGGAGTTATTTAACATAAATTCATTATTCTTACATTATATGTAATTACAAACACAATGAGCCCAGACGCGCAGGGCAGGATTGCAATACATGTGATAAATATGTTGCTGGCCCTCTCACCAAAGAGAACATTCGGAGATACAAAAAGAAAATAAATTAGGATGGCGGCGACACCAAAGGGTCTATTCACAAAGTACCGAGATTGCGCGCAATTTGGTCACCGTATTTTCCTGAAATTGGAGTTGCCAAAGCAGTTTTCGAACATCAGCAAAAACCGAAGAATCAGCATTGGCGAATTCCTCAGAACTGTAAAAAAAATAATAAATAAAAGTCTTCTATTCTCCTAAGGCTGGGGTCAGACTAGCGCATTTTTAACGTGCGTTTAGGCGCATTTAATCATGGCCGCAGTATCAGCAAATGACGGGCAATGACGGACAATATACGAAGTACGGCCGCGCGAAAGTCCGGCCGCGCAACGCAAGTGGAAAATTAACGCATTTTTTCAAGAACGCAGAACCGCTAGTACTGACGTACATAGTGCGTTGCGTCCGCTAGCGGCGTGTGTGCGTGATTAGCAGACGACAGATGCTGCTCATTCCAGCCAACATAACGTCCAGACGCAAAAAGTGTTTTATTGACGATCCGTACAAAATCACGCACGAAAATGCGCATTGTATGACCGTTTTCGCACATTCCGTGAAAAAATACGGCAATGAGTTCGGACGCACTTTAGGACGGTGGCTGCGAATAATGCGTTCGTTTGACCCTAGCCTAAGAGTTTTAAATCAATAAAAATGTAGTAAAAATGTGTCCAAATAATAATAAAGGTCTTTTAGAAAATAATATAAAAAGTCCGTAACAAACAAAAAAAAAGTATTTAAAAAAGATAACCAAAATGTAGTCTAAATTCATTTTTAAAAAAAAATACAAAAAGGGTATTTAAACAAATAAAAAGGCTTTTTGCAAAAAATAAGAATAAATGGTCTTTATAAAAAATATATATACCTTTTTTACATTGAAACCTATGGGAATTGGCTGTTTAAACCTGACGAATTGAAACACTGAAAATCAATCAGTCCTTTTCGACACAATTTCGGTGCAATAGGTTGGGTTCTGTGAATAGTAGACACAATAGTCTTCTCTGGAACAATTTTGGTGCCACTGAATGCTGCCGTATTGCACCATATTTCGCTGTCAACTCGCCGATATTTGGCGAATTGACATCTTTGTGAATAAACTAATTGCCTTGAAATTGCACCGAGCGGTGAAACTCACTGTTCGGTACAATTCAGGGCCAATTCGGAAGTTAGTGAATAATCCCTCAAACATATGGAAAGGTAATATGTGATTTCACTATTTTCCCCAAAAATGTGTCTCCTCCACAGAAGAGAATTGGCAGGTGTTGACCTGGCGTGTTTGTGTATTCTCTTCCAATTCAGTTTTTGCGGCACTTTTTACCAACTTTCCAGCCTCATTTGGGGCCCTATTACATTCATCACGCAAAAACACACGCAGAACGCGTGAATTTTCGCGCGACGCGTTAAATGTTAACGCGCGTAAAACAACGCTGGTATTACAATCTTTGCGCATTTTTTTCATCCGTCAAAAAATAACGAGTGTAAAACGGACGTGCGAAAACGCACACGCAGCAACGTTGCGCGCAGAAATCAGCGTGCGGACTGTTTTTTCACGCGATTCAGCCAATCAGAATTAAGAACCACAATTGTCTCCCGTTAAGTTTTTGCGCCTGTCAAAGTCAATCTGCGCATATATGCTGCATCAATAATAAAAACACACACAACTTCTCTATTTTACTGTTTGGGTATGTGTAGAATGTGTAACTATACTTTGCTGTGTATTTTTTTTTTGCGCTGGTGTATTTGGTTTTGGCCAGGACGTTCAGATTTACCGTTAACACCAGGTTTTTAAAGACGTTAAAATTATGCGCGCAAACGCTGTGCGTTAAATTTTGCGCATAGAGTGTAATACCATCCGCGTACCAGTGCACAAACGCATTTGCGCTCACAATGTTAAGTATAGGACGTGCGGAGTACAGTAAGCTCACGCAGGGTTCGCGCAGGTTCACCAGCGGTAGACGTGAACGCGCATTTTTTGCGCGGACATTGTAATACGATGTTCTGCGCAAAGGGTTTTACCCCTCGCGTTAATGCATTTTTGCGCACACGTTAACATTTGCGCGAAGAATGTAATAGAGCCCTTAGTTAATAAACTCCATGTGAGCGCAGTGAGACACATAGTCACAAGGTGGCACTGTTCCAAAACAAAGCCCAAACAGATTACATCAACATTTAGGAGGTTATTCACTAATCTTTGAAATTGCCACCGAATGGTGAATTCCTCATAGGTGCAATTTTGGGTCAATTTGTCCATTTCACGAAGCTGTCAATTCACCAAATACAGGCGAACTGACAGCGAAATACCGTGCAGTGCGACATAATTCAGTGGATCTGAAATGGTCCCATTAAGAACGATCAATTCGCCAGAAATTGCCTGATTTTTGTTGTTTATTCCGACAAGTTTAAACATACTATTAGCTTTCATTGTAATAAATGTAATATAATTAGTTTTTTTTAAAGCATTTTATTTATTTTTATTTTTTAAAAAAATCTTTTTCGATTTTTTTTTTTTTTTTTTTAAGGCCATTTTTGTTATTTTTAAATTTTTTAAAAGATTAATTATTTCTATTAATAATATTATTATTTTTTTTAACAGACCTTTTAAAGGAATTAAATGATCTAATTTACACTTTTTATTGAAACATGTCCGGGGCTCCCTTTATTTATTTTTTAAACATGGATGTGATTAAAGGGTTAAAAGGCCACTAATGGCAGATCCATAGACTGGCATTTTGCAGACATATTACAGCTATGATTTATTTTGGCCCAAAGAGCAAAAGACATTAATCAAAGAACTGGAATTATTGGAGCAATTATTGCAAAATATCAATGTCTAATGTGTGCGAGTCATGATTTACTGGATTTATTAGCCTATTGTCTGTGTTTCTAACAATCGGTCAAGTGTGCCGTGTAACAAAGTGTGGTATATATTCACTAAACAGTGCATTGTCCTATGGGACAATCCAAACACCATAACTACTTTGCACATGTTGTATAAGAGAAAGGCTTAACCTTAGATATGGGTGAGCTGATCATGGCTCCTGGCGTTTGGAGAAAAATAGATTATTGCAAAACGTGTAACTCGCATAATTTAAAATTTTCCCTATAGTGTATATATACTGTATATAAATAATCAGAGTAGTGCAGTACGTGGGGATACCTGAAATTCAGCGTTCGGTTACCCTTCCTGGCCATTCGGCGAATTGCCTGTACATACGGTGCCTGTTCGAGGGCAGTGAAATCCCCATAGAGAAGCAATGCTTCGTCTATTCAGAGAACACAAACCAGCAGTGAAAGGTTCCCGAAATGCCCTGCCATTCGGTGGTTTAATTCGGCAGGTTTATTCAGGAGAATCCCATAGGCTTCAATGTTAAAAATATTCCCGTTTTAATTCAATATCTAATAAACAGTTCATTATAATAATCTGCAGTAAAGAGTCTCTTTATTTATAGATTTTTTTAGGATCTTTTAGGCTTTTGTAGGGATTTTTTTGCCAAAATTTTCTTTGTGTTTTTTTCTAAAATTGTTTTTTCTTTTTTCTGTAAATGACCTTTTAATTATCATTCATTGGATCTTATATGTAAATTTCAGAAATTTTCGCTCAGTAGTTTATTTGCAAACAGCGTTTCACTTTTCAAACATTCAAGCGTACTGTTGTTTTTTCACTCCATTCGTCTGCGGTGTCGGGTTTTTCCGGTGGCTGCTCTGCGCTGTGATCGGCTCCTGCTCAGGTTTCCCCGTTGTGTTCTGCGGGGTTAATCCAGATGTTATTGCGGGTTTCGGTGTGCGTTTGCTGGGTTTTGTGGTGAGTTTTCGTCGGGTTTGCAGCGGCTTTTCCCTGCATTACGGCGGCCCTGTGGTGCTTGCTGAATACACCGCAGGGTCGCCGAAATGGGATTACCGAATTAAAGGGAACGAAAAGTCACCAAACGTGCGGTGACATTACGATGCTCTTTAAATAACCCTGCTCGTCTTTTAAATGTAACGTTAGGACCATAAAAAAGGTATCACTACGTACTGCTATACTCCAGTGATTTTGGCATCTGTTCTAACACTGCCTACCTAATCTACACACACACATATATATACACAAACACACAACAAACCATGAAGAGAACTCACTAACTCATACATTTAGAAATTTCAACAGTAGGTCATACGTTTAAAAATTTGAACAATTTTATTAATTGTTATTAATGTTTGAGTTTATTTATTATTGTTATTAAATGTATGAGTTGGTGTGCACTCTTCCTAGTTTGTTGTATTTTTCTGTCTTGAGAAGCACCCGCCCATTATGCTTAATAAAGGTTGTGTGCAGTCCTTCAGGTGTAATATCTATATATATCTATCTATATATATATATATATATATAACAGGAAAAGTCCTTACTGACTCACTCACTCACGCGGTCATCAACACCCCCCTCAAACACTTTAACCTAGGAATGTGAAATTTTGGAGGTACATTGTTTTTATGAAGTCGGCACCGACTAAGGAAGGATTTTTGTAAATTCCACCCCTAAGGGGGGTGAAAATGGGGGTGAATATTTTAAACGGGATATCTATATCTCGAAAACCAAAGATGTTACAGGCGTGAAAATTGGTATTTGCAAGGTTTGTAAAAAATAAAAACACGTGTTTTAACATTTTCGGAAAATCCACTTAAGGGGGGTGTCACCCTCTCTGAGACCAATTGCAACAGTGAGCGTTCACCGAAAGACAGCTGATGGATCAGTTGTACGCATGCACGTGCAGCTCTGATCCATCACTCCGAGCAGGCACTACGGATCTTGTTTATGTAGAGTGCACCAGTCCTCACCAATGCACATTTTCTGGATCCTACGCTACGCAATTTGAATAATAACAAAGATTGTGAAGCAATGTTTCAGGACCTTACAGATTCGGAAATCCCAGAGTCGAAGAAGAGGCACTAACCGCAGCGAGGGAGAAAAGGGGAGTAAAATCACAGAAAATACCAAAAAACATATAAAAAAATTAATTGGGCAGAGGTTGTCAGAAGTATCTGTCCCGTAAAGGGAATCCACAAGGTAGAGGAAGGGAGTATATTTAAACGGAAACAAAGTAGCAAAACAAGAGGACATAGTCTTAGATAAGAGGGGCAAAGGTTTAAAAGTAACATCAGGAAGCATTATTTTACTGAGAGGGTGGTGGATACATGGAACAGTCTTCCAGTAGAAGTGGTAGAGGCCAAAACAGTGATTGAATTTAAGCAAGCATGGGATAGGCATAAGACTATCCTAAACAAAAGATAAATCCAGGTAAAGTATCCATGTAATTGGGCAGACTAGATGGGCCGAAAGGTCCTTATCTGCCGACATTTTTCTATGTTTCTATGTTACTTAAGGCCAATAAAAGTGGGCTTTATTTTTAAAAAAGTAGCCCTATACTTTAAAGAAGTTATAAAATAATGGTCAGTTTTTTTATTAACAGGATCTGGGCATTCACAAGCTACAATGCTGCTAAAACTTTAGCCATAAAAGAGTTACATTCAGCAGAGTAAGTGTAGGAACACATTAAAGCATAATTCACTCACAATGCAGCCATCCCAGGCCTTAAAAATATATATAAACCTCATACAATGCCACAAGATTGATGAACACAATAAAAAAGACAAAGAAGGGGTGCAACGTGTCCGCCACAAGTTATTCGTCTCTTTTCGTAAACAATGAATCCCGTTATGACTTCCAGTTTCAATCCACCCCCCCCCATAATAATTCAAATCAAATCGTAAAATATCATTCGCATAAGAATGTTTTAGAGGAAATAAAACCATGCGCTCTGGCTGCCAGATTTTCTGAGATTTACATAACAAAAAAATAAATAAAATATTTCATGTAACAATGCACTGTAACATCGCATGGCAGATAGCCGCTGATTGGAAACACATGCTGGTGATTTTCTCCAGATGAAAACACTCAAACGTGTTTTTTTCTACAATTCCCGCGGCTTAATAATGTTACGGGGGAGAGTTAACATTTACTTTTTTTTAAAACTAAAGGGGTACGAGGTGTAAAACGTCTCCCGAAATCAAGGTACTTTGATGGCAATAGGTTGTTACGAAATATTCTTCTTGTTGTTATGGAACACGTAAGAAAACTAATTAAATCTCATGTTGCTCACTGAAGGGAACGCAACGTCAATCACGACCTGGATCACTGCGCCGTCTCAAGCAGTTTTTGTTCATGGAATCCCTGCCAGCTCACGCATTTCACTGGTCCCTCTTATGTCGTAAGAATCAGAGAGAACCTATTGAGTCAAGAAATAACAATTTGTCTACAGAAACTCTTTCATTAATAAATACATGAAGACGCCTTCCACTTGGCATGGAATCCTAGTGGATGCTCCACCAAAAGGCTAGTTTTACGGTCATATGAATAGGTAATGTCCCCACTAGGATAGAACAAAGGATCTCATTGACTGAGATAGTAAGTCAAATTTAACTTGTATTGGAAACTAAAACCAGAACAACGTAATGACAAACCAAGGAAAGGATAAAAAGTCTCAGTGGCTCCAATCAGCGTAATACAGTAAATGCAACATAGGGTACTAGGTGCACCTAGATAAGTCTCTCATAGGGGGTACAAACAGACAACCTAAATTCCGTCAATTCCTATCAAAGTGAAGAAACGGGCCTTCCTGGGTCCACATAATAGGACAGAGAGACGCCTGCTACAGAGAGCGCGTTCCCAATGGAATGAGTGGCAAGTGAAATTGCAACAGTTAAAGGAAAGGTTGATGCCCAAAATCAATGCTGGGAGTGCTACCAGCCTAGAGCCAACCCACACCAAGATTAACACCAAGCTACAGAGACTAATAATAAAATCAAAAACATAATCTGCATGGGAGTAAGCACTCCATCCCTCGACGCGTTTCGCCATAAACACTAGCGTCCTCAGGAGCATGCAGGAAGTAATGCTCAGTCTGGCAGCATAAAAAGAAATAAGCAGCCCCCACTAATGTCCCCACTAGAATGGTGAGTCTTAAATGTAGACCAGAATTTAGGTGAACCTCAATCCCGGCGTTCATGGAAGCTGGTGTTTTTGCAGCTACAATGAAAATGTTAGAACTGCTTGAAAGTTATGGTAAAAAGAACAAATGTCTTGGTTTGAGCCAGGTAGGCTTTACGGCTGTCCTTACATTTAGGAGGTATGTAGCATTATAAAAGGGGTTCCCACTTGGCCACTCTCTGCCCTGTAACCCGTTAACTCAAAGCCCACCAACTCTCAATCCCCCATAATATTATCTTGAACCTCCAAAATGAGTACACATTGGGCTAGGTTCATTAGAGCTCCTTTACAGATCTGGAAATGAGCTGTGAGATCTCGTGGGGAGCTGCCAGACTTAAAAAGTTAAAATCATAATGGGCTGGAATCCCTATGGGGGTTGCACCTTTAAAAATGCGACCCATGGGGATCTAGCCATTGGTGATATCAATTTTTTAAGGCTGATAATTCCCTGTGAGATCTCACAGCTCATTTTCAGATGTAGCAGTGAGCTTTAGTGATTGTGAATCTTGACCATTGACTTATGCGATCCTTAAGTTCTAATGGGAATGCCATGATAGGTAGGGATGTGCGTTTCGTACCGATTCATTTTTCTCATGAAACGGGCCAATTCGGTGCTTCGGATTCGTCCAATGTTCCAAACCGGATCGGCAACGAAATACACACCATTCTAAATATTTCCCGATATGAAACGAAAAAAAATCGTTACTTTGTATGGACATGAAATTTGTAAGATCGCAAGTCATTATCGTTTTATTCGCGATTTCGGTTCCATGTCGGACAATGTATTTTTGTATCATTTCGAGTCCGTTTCAGTTCCGTTGCTGATTTCGTATCGTCAGTCACTTTTTTCACTTGTTCCACTGCTTTCTTTCTGCATAAATAATATATTTATTTTAAATTGGGGGGGGGGGGGTGACAACCCGTAACACGTTAAGAGGCCCTGTGACTCTAGGGGGCCCTGATTGTTAAACCCAGTGGCACCTTGTCTAAGTGACATGGGTGTAAAGGCTTGTCACCCAGGAGAGACCAACTCAAATACCAATAAATTTCCCAGTTGGCCCCGGCATCTGGGTCCAGTCAAAGCACTCTATTCTCTCAGTGGTGAGCCATTAGTATGGTATGCACCACATAGGGGTACAGACAGATTTGCCAGACCGCAAAGGCTAACTTTATGTCCCATTGTTGGACCACCACAGTTTAGCCGACTCCCTCTAATAGCAAGAAAGGAATTAAAGGTTTTATTTTTTCACTAGCTTACTGATATGGGTAGCTACGGGCGAGAGGGCCCTGACCAGCGCTTCAGTAAGGGGCCCTAAGATTTCTGATGGCAGTCGTGACCGTAAATACATTGATCCTAGCCCAAAGGTTGCCCTGCATGAAAAAGTCATCTTCCATGTTTATACAAATACAATTGTCCATGCACCTTCAACGAGAGATTTGAGGACTGAATGGATCCCATTCTCCTGGAATATCCAAATGCCAAACACAACCACCAAATAGTAGCCTCTTGGTTTATGTCTAAAGGAACCTTTCTACCATCTCAGCCATCTGCTGTCCATGTTCCTATGGAGGGAACCAAATCACTTAACCCCTTTTTCTCCTAGCCTTGAATAAAAATGGTCACTGTTATAAATATCTTGCCATACATGTTCTGATCGGAAATTTCTCTTCTCACTGGGAAAAAGCTTCCCTTTGCCCAAAGATCGTTCGAGCTGTCAAGATAAGATTTATGAAAAATTTATAGGATCCAGAAATGAGCATCCTCACCCGGTCCTGATCTTTGTGCACTCATTCTCTTATATATCAAAGGATGTGGAGAGGTTCATGCATATCGCCTTCACATCAGTGCCCAGAATAACCATGGAAGGCAGTTGATGAAGCATCTTTTTGGGATTTTTTTCTCTAATTAACGAAGTTTAAGCAATTAACTTATCTTTTTCCCCCACAGCTACGATAAAAGAGATATTATTTAAACTGACATTTTTAGGAGTAATTCCTGTTCTACTTATTGCTGAACGTCAGAGCAATGTCCACAAACCCCCCCCCCATACTCAACGTTTAATATAATGTATTGTTTACTCTCTTATTGCAACATTTATAGAGTATTAACTCTATAACCACTTTATTGCAGAGCTTCTATCAGCTGGAAAAAGCCGGATTATAACAAATGCCTCGGAATATAAAATGTAAGTGCAGTGAGTTTATATCACATAAACACTTATTATCTAGACTATTGGTTCCCAAGCCTGGTCCTCCTCAGGTCCCCCTAACACAGGGGTCAGCAAACTTGGCTCCCTGAGACTTTGGGAACTACATTTCCCACGTGGTTAAGTCAGACTAATGGGTGACTGAGCATCGTGGGAGATGTAGTTCCCAAAACATCAGGGAGCCACGTTTGCTGACCCCTGTTCTAACAGGCCGCGTTTGCAGGATATGTGAAGCACAGCACAGGTGATATGATTTGCTGCTCAATGATTGCAGGATTCAGTCTGCATTTCCCCAAGGTGATCCTTAAAACCTGGCCTGTTAGGCCAATGTCAGACGAACGCACTCTGCGTGCGTGCATAACGGACGGACGTACTGATGGAAGATACTGTAGACACCACACAGTCCATTTTTTTTTGACGGATGTAGAAAAAAAAAAGGGAATTATGGGAAACAAAATTAATTAAAATTAAAAGACAGGTACAGTCAGCCAGACCATAAAAAACTTCTGAGCGTCAACGTGATGGACGACGCAAATACGCTGCGTCTGACGTCGCCTCATCAAGCACACAGGCCACAATGCGAATGCAGCGCACTCTGGGCGTCCATCGTAGCACTTTTACGTCGAGGCCTAGTAGTGTCCGTTGCCACCTGTGTGGTGCGCGTGCACTTCGGTGCGCACATACATTGTGTGTTGGTCTCTATTGATCACAAATCAATGCTACGACGGACGTTAACTGTACGGCAACACAGACGTGATGACTGCGTTCGTCTGACGCTAGCCTTAGGAGGAACTGTGGACCAGGGGTTGGAATCACTGATCTATACCACCGGTAAACTATCTGAGCGAAGAGTCAGGATTTCCTTCTGCTGAAATCAGTGTGAATTCATGTTAAAATAAATTAAAAGGCTTGGTTGAAATCAATGCTACATCTTGTTGAAATCAATAACAGCACCTGTTGTATCATTGTGAATTCATCATTTTAAAATCGACACAAGCTCTTGATGAAATCAGTGAGAATTCCTGCTAAAATCAATGTTAACTGAACTAGAAGAGAATGCAAAACTGTTTGAAATCAGTTTGGTCATCTGCAATACCATTGTGAACTCTGGCTAAAGTCAATACGAGTCATACCGAAATCAGTGTGAACTCGCGTGGAGATTAATGTGAGCACAAGCCAAGATTAACTCCTGCGTAGCCAATGAAAAGTCTTGCTAAAATAAATATTAATTGCCACTCAAAAAAGGGAAGAAACCACTGTGGTACTCTACAGAAGTGGCCAAAATAGTGAAGAACAAAAAGACAGCATTCAATAATTATAAAAAAACTCAGAGTGAAGAAGATAGGCAAACCTATAAGATTAGGCAGAAAGAGGCAAAGCAATTTATAAGAGCTTCCAAAGCACACGCAGAAGAGAAAATAGCTCAGTCAGTAAAAAAGGGGGACAAAACATTTTTTAGATACATAAACGAGAAAAAAAGTAAAACAAGGATTAGTTAGATTAAAAACGAAGGAAGGTATGTAGAAGAGGATAAAAGTCTCGCTGACTGCCTCAATGAATATTTTTGTTCAGTCTTTGCAGAAGAAAAGGAACCTCAATTAGGAGGAAACACTACAGAGACCTTTACATATGAGTTTACAGAGGAGGAGGTTCTACAGCAGCTGTCTAAAGTAAAGACAAATAAGTCAATGGGGCCTGATGGGATCCACCCTAAATTATTAAAAGAGCTCAGTGGTGTAATAGAAAAACCATTAACAGATTTATTTAACCAATCCTTGCTAACGGGAGTTGTCCCAGAAGACTGGAAATTAGCAAATGTTGTGCCCATTTACAAGAAGGGTAGTAGGGAGGAATCGGGGAACTATAGGCCAGTTAGTCTTACGTCAGTAGTGGGGAAATTAATGGAAACCATGTTAAAGGAAAGGATTGTTGAACATCTAGAAACACATAGATTACAGGATCAGAAACAACATGGGTTTACCTCAGGGAGATCATGCCAAACTAATCTTATTGATTTTTTTGATTGGGTAACAAAAATAATAGACACAGGTGGTGCAGTAGACATTGCTTATTTAGATTTCAGTAAGGCTTTTGATACTGTTCCGCATAGAAGGTTTATCAATAAATTGCAATCTTTGAGCTTGGATTCCAATATTGTTGAATGGATTAGGCAGTGGCTGAGTGACAGGCAACAGAGGGTTGTGGTAAATGGAGTTTATTCGGCGCAAGGTCTTGTTACCAGAGGGGTTCCTCAGGGGTCAGTACTTGGACCCATTCTCTTTAATATTTTTATTAGTGATATTGCAGAAGGTATTAATGGTAAAGTATGTCTTTTTGCTGATGACACAAAGATTTGCAACAGGGTTGACGTTCCTGGAGGGATCAGCCAAATGACAAATGATTTAGGTAAACTAAAAAAATGGTGGGAGCTGTGGCAATTGAGTTTTAATGTGGATAAGTGCAAGATAATGCACCTGGGACGTAAAAACCCAAGGGCTGAATATAGAATATTTACCTCAACATCTGAGGGTTGGGATTTAGGGGTCATTATTTCAGAGGATCTAAGGGTAAGTAGTCAATGTAATAGAGCAGCAGGAAATGCTGGCAGAATGCTTGGTTGTGTAGGGAGAGGTATTAGCAGTAGGAAAAGGGAAGTGCTCATGCCACTGTACAGAGCACTGGTGAGCCCTCACTTGGAGTACTGTGTGCAGTACTGGAGACC
>RXON01004290.1:0-16704 GCA_009667805.1 Leptobrachium leishanense | reverse complement strand
TTTCCAAAACTTGTGAAAGCCGTACACATGTTAACAACTCATTTCTCAAAAGGTCCTGGAATGCGATCAGTGTCAAAAGGTTGGAAAAGCTGTGAAAGCTGCCCAGCCATTGCAGATTATAAAGGCAGATGTCTTTAAAGTACAGTACTATCGGATGTTACATAACAGATAATACATAATATTACCTTTTTATATATATATATATATATATAACAACTACAAAATAAATTTTCAATATTTTAAAATAATATTTTTTTGATCAAATTAGGTGTCTAAAGTCTGGGAGCGAGTTGGCATCGATATAACAGGACCTCTGCCAAAAACTGTTGATGGATTCAATATATCCTCACAGCAACGGATTATTTTTCAAAATGGGTAGAGGCTTTCCCATTAAAAACTAAATCTGCAGCTGAAGTGGGACAAGGCGTTTGTTTTATCATTTACAGACACGGTTGTCCAAAAAGAATCCTGTCTGACCAGGGCAGAGAATTTGTAAATAAAGTAGGTGTACTTTCAAAATGACATTGTTGTAAAAAATTTATTGAAGCCTTAGTATCTTCCTATTTTGTTTGTATTTATTACATCCTTATTATTTTTACAGCTCAACGCTAGGATTTGTACTTTACTAGGGATCGAAAGGAGCGTGACAGCTGCGTACCATCCCCAACCAACGGGCTGGATGAAAAGACTAACCATAACATAAAGCGGCAAGTTAAATTCAAATTCAATTTTTATTAACCTGTAGCGCTCACTCCCGGAGGAGCCGCTGAAATTGAACCTCGGGTCAGTCTCCCCGCACTAGGGAATAAATATACTCCAGCACCGTTGTGGATTTTATAGATTATATAGTTTACTAGAATAAAAGGCATATAATGAATAACAAGGTGTTCGTATATATATTTACAGTACTTCGTAATGCGGTAAACGCACAGCGGAAAAGAAATACGATGCTTCGTAATTCGGAAAAATGCGCAGCAGAAAAGGAATACGATGCTTCGTAATTCGGGAAACGCGCAGCGGAAAAGAAAATACAATGCTTCGTAATTCGAGAAACCGCGCAGCGGAAAAGAAAAGGGAAAATAAGTCTTTAACCCCTTTGTGATTGGGGAGTGAGTCCCGCACAGGTTATGTCCCGGAATGTAAGTGTGTGTGTGTGTGTGTGTTGGTACCCGGGTACACTATTCAACTGGCCAGTGAATTACTTAAGGGATGTCTTCGACTAGTCAAGTTGGGGCCCTGTGGGTTTTGGAAACAAACAGCAGCGTGCTTTCTTGAGTTTTACAACGGCCTAGAAGGCCTCTCACCCATCCGCCAGATACTTGAGGCTCCGCTGACCCAGGACGTCTCTCCGCTCGATATTGACTGGGGTTACTTGCTTCTGGAATAACTGATAACCTGATCTGTTTCTCTGTTAGGCCCCACTTGCGCTCCGGCCTGGTCACTGTTACTCTCTGCAGCACTGTGTCTTGTCTCTCCCACTCCCTGGCGCGCTCTGCCAGCTCTTTCTGTCCTCAGACCTCACAGCTTGATGTAGACAGATCTCTGCAGGGTCACTGTCCCGATCCCCAGCACCAGCGAGGTAGCCCCTGCGCTCTGGCCTGGTCACGATCCTGAACAGCCTGCCTGCTTCTTTCTCCTTCCAGCTCCCAGCTCACTCTGAGCATGCTTTCCACGAGGCTGCTGATGCCTTTCCTTTCCTACACACCCACTTCCTGTCTTCACCGCAAAGCATGCTAGAAAATGTAGTCCAGTGCTTTCCTTGGTTGTCCAGCATTAATCCAACAGTCTCTGTCTCCGTCTGGTGGCCATTGTAAGTAAATGCAGCAGAACAGTCTTTTTAAACACAGCGCTACAAACCCATTAGGGACGCTGCGTGATGACGTCATCCGCAGGCGCCCATTGGTGCAGGCAGTTACAAAGAGGAAGGGATGGGGACCTCCTTTGGAGCCCTTTATCTACCCAACCATATAAGCTATCTGAAAAAAATTGCACTGCTGTAAAGTGGAGAGTCTCACCTTTTCATCGTTGTATAGAGTTAACAATTTTTTTGCTGAATTGCAATTAGGCGCCGAATCACAATTCAAACATGGAGATGGCTGACATTATAGATGTCAGCCAAGCCTCCAGTTCACCCCCCACATACTGACATCCTCACCATATGTGTGAGGATGTCAGTGGGCCAGTTAACACCTGAGCTGCCAAGGGGGATTCATCACAGCTAGAGGACCATGTATGACATCATTAGAAAGGCCTGATCATGGCCTTTCCACTGATACCAAACATGACCATGTTTTGGTTAAAAAAAGGAAGAAATTAAAAAAATATTAATTTAAAGATTTTAAAATATTTTTAAAAAAAATAGTCAGGGGGGATAAATTTAATAGGAACTAGGCTGTAATTTAAAAATTATGAACATAAAATGGTCATAATCAGTTCAGCGCACATAGGTGAACTGGCTCAGCAGTGAAAGGGTTAAAAAGCAAAAACATGGAAAAATTGGGTATTAGTATTCTCGTGACAAAGTTTTGAAACTATTTTGCCCGCGTATTTTGTGACGGTTGTAGATTTTGTGGATTAATGGAAAAAGTTTTTTTTTTACAGTTTTATTTATCTTATGCTGGCGCTTTATAAATAAAGAATAATAATAATAATAATCTTATTTAATTTTTTTATTTTTTTTGTAAATTATACGATATGATGGAAATAATGGAATTTTTAGAAAGTACATCACATGGTATATAATATGTGTGGGTTGCATAAATGAGTAATATGAAAATTTGGCCTAAACAATAAGGGCCACATTACATACTTAGTGCTAACATTAGCGTTCACCTGCGTGAGCGTTAACATTAGCCCAAGTAGATAACGCATATTTCAATCCAAACGGTACCAGTTTAAGTAACCCGTTTCGGTTTGGTATCTTGTGCTTTTCAGCGCAAGGTTCAGGGGCGGACTGGGCCGGGGGGCAGGGTGGCAAATGTCCCTCGGGCCGGTTTCAGCGGCTGCTGTTTTTCTCTTTATGAGACCGGCCGGCTGCTACACACCGCAGCCAGCAGGTCGCATTCTTTGCCGTCGCTATGTAAGGCCTTACCATGTCAAACCAGGAGGGGGCAGCAGAATTCCCATCTCCAGCCACTAGGGGATTTTTTTTTTTTTTTTTTTTTTTTATTTAAAATTTTTTATTTTGAAATGAAGGCATCATATAAACAGAAAATGAGGGCCTCGCAGGGCCACAGGTAATGTTATCAACATAAGCACTTTAATAGAAAATAACAAAAGGGGGGGAGGGTCATACGAAAAAAACGGCCGGATATCAGAAAACAGGGGGGGGAGTAGTAGTAACGATCGCCATCAAAAGGGCTTCAGAAGAATACAAAAATGAAAGTAAGAGAAAAATCAAAGTCTCAACATGGGGGGGGGAAATAAAATAAAATGTTTCGCATATTACGGCTCAGAGAAATCAGAAAGTCAGCAAATAAAGAAAGTGTCTCAAAATTCGGAACGAAAAAAAAAGAGGGGGGGTAAAAATAAAAATTCCCTCAGAAAAACAGCTAATTGAAGGGCATAAACGTAAAAAATAAAGTCCCAAAGTTACTGCGGGAAGTGAAGGGATACAGAACCGTGGAGAAGAGGGTCCCAATAAAATAAGAGTCCCTACCAGTCTAGCCCGGGTCAGAGGCAGCAGGCGAAAGACCCCCAGGGGCCGGAGTCGGTGAGAGGCCCAGTGAACGCAATACCTGCCATGCCTCCTCAGGAGAGGCGACCAAATGGGTCAGGTTCTCATAAGTAATAGTCATGGTACCTGCCACCCCCACCGGTAGCGGATCTCGTTATTCCGCAGAAAAGACGAGACGTCCCGAAATCTTCTCCGAGCCATTAAGGTCAAAAATGGTAGGTCGTTAAAGAAAGACACCGAAAGGTCCTCAAACATAAACGGGGCACGAGTCACAGAGGACGACAGCAATCGGCGCTTATCAGCTTCCTCCAATGCCACCGCCAGCACATCGCGTGGGGCATCCCCTGGTGCAGTAGCCGCCTTCCGCAGCCGAGTGACGGCGCCAAAAATGGCGGGTTCTCCCAGCCGTGACTCCAAGACACGTGCTGCGAGTCTGTTGGCGAATGGCAGCAACCCAGCCATAGAAATCTTCTCTGGGATTCCTCTGATCCTGACATTCTTCCGACGGTGGCGGGCTTCTGCCGTCTCCACCGCACCAGTAAGCAGCGCCACTTGTGCCCGCAACGACTCCAGCTGCGGCTGAAGAAGGGCCTGCGTTGCCACAACTCCTTCCACCTGCGTCTCTGCAGCCAGTAGTCTTCCCTGGACAACCGTCAGCTCCGTCTTCACGTCGGCAAAGTCAGCTCGCCAGACCGTTCTCATCTCACCTAACATCTGTTCAAAACAAACGCTGAAGATCAGCCTTCATATGAAGTGGGAGGCCTCTGCTGGATCCGGGATCAGGTGAGTTCGGGGGAGTCTCCACCGAGTCACACGAGGCCACTGAAAGCCTGCGTACCTGTGTAGTTTTCACATCACCATGTCTGTCAGCTTTCCCTGTCGCCTTACCCACCTTCCGGGGAGACTTCGAAGGTGCTGAGGCGCTCTCCGACCAGGAGTAATCCTCATCATCCGAGGAGCCTCCCTCAGCAGCCGGACATTCCCGCTGGTCTCCTTGATGTCGACGCCGATTCTCGCCCATTGCCTCACGAATGTCCCGCTGCCGTGGGCCCTCCGGCAGCAAGGACTTTTTCCCATTTTTCTTGCCCATAATCCGACGAGGAGAGGGGCTGGAATCGGTACACGAGTATCCCAGGATACAGAGGATACCACCAACTGAACGCCCGATAAGGCTGCTGCAGCAGGCCGCGTCCGGCAAAGTCCGCAAATCAGCTCCAAAAAGTCAGCGGAAAAGATTAAAAGCAGGGGAGCAGAGGTAACAGATGCTCCCCTACCTGCAAAAACCCCCAAAACTCAGAAGAAAAGCGTCCAAAACCTCAAAAGTAAAAGCTCTAGCCGGAGAGCTCCCCAACACGCGTCTTGTCTCGTTGAGAGTTAGCTCCGCCTCCTCCGCCACTAGGGGATTTGAGCTTCCATGCACTGTGATCTGTCACGTGACACAGGGCTCCGGAAGAGGGACAGAGCCGCGGCAAGTGGAGTGCAGCACGAGTTCAGCATGCTGCTGCTACCGGACAGAGAAGAGAAGAGCTCTTATCACATAACATCCCACTAGACTACAAGGAGAGGGGAGACCCCTTGTGTGACAGCAGGCTGACACAGTGCAGCAGCGCGGCCTTTCATCATTTCTCAGCCCGCTGGCTCTGCCACATGGACAGGAGATTGGCCGGGCTGAGGGACAGAGCCACATTCAGCCAGATTTATTGCATCATTTATCCCATAGATCAGCCAAATGGACACCCCAGCCATGTTTACCCGACCCCCTAACCCCGGTTTGCCTCACTTAAAAGCTAAAGAATCCATGTTATTGAGTGACTGCTGTAAAAGCACCTGTACATATATACACAAGGCTTATTTCTCACCTCATTTCCCTCCTCTATTAATTAACTGGCCCAGCCTGGATCCCTCCCTGAAAGGGTTTTCTCTCCTGTAGCTGAGCTGACAGGGGATCCTGGGCTACTGACCCCCTCCCCGTCCACACTCAGCGTCCCTGCAAGGAGCTGCAGTAAGTGAGGGGGGGGGGTGAGGGGTCTGCTGTGTCCAAAACCAGACATAGTATAGCCCCTGCTGTGAAGAAGAATATCTTCTCCATTTTTAACCCTTGCAAGGCAGGGGATACAAGCAACATTCTGGATTTAGCCACCCCTGCTGCTGCACTGAGAATTGTCCCAGTGAGGTTTATGTAAGTGTGGAGCATAATATATAGAGCTATTAAAATATATATATATAATGTTTTTATTATGTCTGCATATACACACATTTCGTACATATGTACACACCATATACACTAAAACATTGTATGTATACATACACACCACACATTACTGTGAGATTTATTGCTACATACCCCAGGGGTGCACTGGATATATGGTTATGTGAACGTATGGCTGTGTGTGTGTGTTAATGCATGTATTTGTCTTTAACAGGCTGTGTGTAAAATTCTGCGCCTGTGTCCTTGTCGCAGTCCGCCTTGGCCCCCTTGCCCTGCACCCAAAAGGCTGGTATTACTCCTAGAAACGCCACATTATTATCTGCTGCCTGCACTCCATAAAGTAAGAATGACAGCGAGCGTCTTGGCAGCATCATGAGGTACAGGTACTAAACTAAATATTTGTGCAGGGCAGCAAGAAGTTAAAGGGGCACTCATATTTTACCCACTTTTGTCCCCTTTAACCTATTTGCTGCTGACGACGTGCTGAGCGCATCCTCTGGTTTCATGTTTGTGTGCAGAGGATGTGCTTGGCACGTCGCTGAAGGGTTGTGATTCACAGAGCTGGACAGCAATAAGAAGTATATGAGCTCATATATAGAAGTATATGAGCGCATATATAGAAGTATATGAGCGCATATATAGAAGTATATGAGCTCATATATAGAAGTATATGAGCTCATATATAGAAGTATATGAGCTCATATATAGAAGTATATGAGCTCATATATAGAAGTATATGAGCGCATAACAACTCGCCAGAATAATAAAAGCCACTAAAAAAAGTATGAATTATTTATTAACACAGCCTTAAAATGTCATTTTTTGATTTAATTTGTTAACCATGTTTTTTTTTATTTTTTTTAAATTATTTAAATGGGGCTGAGTTGCTGCGCCACGGGCCTATGGCTTGTACTTGCCACCTGGGCCTAAAGTTGCCAGTCAGCCCCTGGCGAGGTTACTGCAGGGCCGGATTAACATAGGGGCGGATGGAGCGGTCGCTCCAGGCCCCGTTCTGAAAATAGGCCCACAGTAAGCTGTCCAAAGACAAGCCTGCTAGTGCCACACATCGTCCTCCGGACAATGCGGCCTGGCAGACATTCGAGTGTGGTGGCAGCTAAAAGGCCGTGCATGGAGCGGAGGCAACCAGCACCAACTCATTCAATTACAAAGGGAGGGGGAAGGAATACAAACAGTGCCGGCGTGCGGATAAATCCGCTCAGCCTGCACTGTCCTGCCTCCGTGCCACCCTCACCCTGTTGGGATCAGGCTCAGCAGGCCACAGACACAGCATGCCAGCCCAGGCCACCAGCGCACGGGGAGCAGGGCTGTCTTTAGCACGGGCAGCTGCTCCTTGAGCCCACAAAAATCTGTGTTGAGCCCTCCCCTCTGTGAGCCCTCCCCTCTGTGTTGACAGGTGACCGCAGAGATGATGAGGCATCTTGGGAGCTGCATTTGGCTCCTCCCCCTCCTCCACACCATGCAGTTCCCTCGCACTACAGGATTCAGGAAGCAGTCAGTGCTACTGCTCAGCTCTGCCCTGCCAGCCTGTCTGAGAGAGACAGTCTCTACAGCATGAAGCAGGGCTCTGCTTAAAAGACCCCCTGCTACTTCCCCACCCCTCCCTCCATTTTCCTCTAGCTTGTCTCTGGCACAAGTTCATTTGTGAGTAAATGTTTATATATGAAGTGTGTGATGTGTCTATTATTATATGTATATATGAAGTGTGTGATGTGTATATGGTGTATATGTGATGTGGGTATATATGAAGTGTGTGACGTGTCTATTATGTGTATATATATGATGTGGGCGATGTGTATATGGTGTATATATGATGTGGAAATGTGTGTGACATGTATATTAGGTGTAAGTGAATATAATGTGTATATGATGTATAATGTGTACATGTACAGTATATAGAATGTGTACAAAGGATGTATATACAATAGTACGTGTATATTTATGTACACACAGATAGTGTTTTTCTCACAGTACGTGTATATAGGATGAGCAATTGTAAAAAAATTATAAAATAAATAGGCTTGTCTCATAAAACTAAGTCTATGTGTGTTTTTTTTTTTAAGGATGCTGGGTGGAGAGCAAAATTCCATGGGGGGGGGCCCCAAGAAAATGTTTGCCCAGAGCCTGACGAGGAGTATTGGAAAGAAGTTGCTCGGAGTCCAGCAGGCACTGCCAGTCTGCCACGCCAACGTTGCCAGCCCAGCCTGTCTCTCATCAGTGTGCCCAGCCCTCAGGCGGCAAGATCAGTGCCACACACAGCCAGCTGAGAGCTTACCACCATTGAGGTTAGTTAGGTGGAGCCAACTTTTCATGCCAATAAAAAGTTTTTCTTGCGTATGTGCTCTTCCCTGGAGAAGGGGCTCTGTAGAGAATCTTTTATCCCCTTTGCTGCTGTGCCATGCAACACCCCTGTGAGTTGAACTCATTTTCACCATTTTGTGCCTGTCATGCTTAACCCCTTCACTGCTGAGCCATTTCACCCAGTGTGCTGAGCTAATTTTCATGCTCTTCATGTTTAAACGCGATTTAAAGTCCTGTTTTATTGTAGGACTGAGTAGGACCCAGACATATTATATATCTTAATTTAAGCAGACTTGGCAGATTCATAATATATAATTTTATGTATACGTCATGTCCTGTCAGAATGCTGTAACAAAAAATGTAAAAACATGTGAATTTCCATTTATGTACAGCATGTAAAATATTTTGTTTCCCATTTTATCATCCAAGCCTTTGCGGTTATATATTCTATGTTGTACACTTGTTAAAAAAAAAAATAGAAATGGGAACCTGTTGCTGTATTTTTCGAAGAAAATACGCGATATTAGCTAAACTGAAAAAAAAAAAATTTCGCTAGTGCAGCATCATTGTTCACATTATAATTTAAAAGTGAACAATAGTGCTGCATTAATAAAAAAAATGTAATTTTTTACACTTAATATGGTCATGTTTGGTATCATTGGAAAGGCAATGCTTTTGACTTTCCAATGCTACCAAACGTGACCCTCTGCCACAGATCCGGAGCTACAGTATATGCGTCCAAAGGACGTTATCTCCAAAGGGATTTCCATAGGAGCCCCAGAGGCTTGGCTGACATCCAAGGTGTCAGCCACCTCCAGGAGAAGTCTGCGATCCGGTGCCAGATCACAGACTGGCACCTACAGGGTTAAAGAGAGGCATCGCTGGAAAGGTCAAATTGACCTTTCCAGCAATGCCTCTCTTTTTTCTCTCTCACTTCTCCGCAGGACCCCATCCTTCCTTTCAGGAGCCTGGGGGCGCCTGAAGCTGATGTCATCTCGCCAGGAGGGGTTTAAAAGCTGGGTCTGACCTTTTCATTTTATTTCTATAAATAGGCCCACCAAAATCCTCAGCACCAGGCCCATGATACTCTTAATCCGGCCCTGGGTTACTGTACTTTGCGCTCCCCATGTTAAGTATAGGGAGCACAAAGTGTTAATCGGCGTTAGGATTAAAATCTACTAGCACTGATTAACGTCCGGCCGCGGTTCACAAATTATTAACCACAGCCAGGAATTGGTGTTAATGGATTCCGCTTCAGCAGAATCCGGTAACACCAGCATCAAAAATCTTAAACTCACCTCCTGTCCCGCGGCAAGGACCGCGGCTCTCTCTGCCTTCTCCGTCCGGCGGGAGTAGGGAATGACTGGGGGAAAAATTCCCCCCAGTCTCTCCTTGTGTATCACTACGCTGACCAGCGAGGCGAGATCCGGCAGGTCATGTGACCGCCATCGTGTGGCTCAAGGGGTTAATGCTTATTTCAATGTTTCATTTGTTTTAATTATTTGCATTCAAATTATTTTGTGTAGTTACTGTTATAGCAACAAATATTGTACTGATTTAGAGACATTTGTAAATATCTTGTTTATCTTTGCTTTTCATAGTTTTTATTTCAGCGCTCTCACTAAAATGGTTAATGAGAAGCAGGACAACTGGGACCTATTTTTGGAACCAATATTATTTTCTTTGCGGTCCAAAGTACAATCCAGCACTAAATGTTCCCCTTTTATGTTAATGTCCGGCAGGGAGGCAATTTTTCCCTGCGAGGTTCCAGTTGAGATGCCGGTTAGTTTTCTTCTGTCTTCATTTTTGTTTGTAATTTGTCACTTTGTTTTGTTTGAAATTATTCACATTTCACCCACAATATTGTAGCTTTGCAATATTATACTCGCGGAGGAAACAAACTATGCATCTTTCATGGAGGAGAAGAAATCTGCGATGGAGAATAACAAAGAAACCCCAAAGACAAACATCTCAAAGTCACAGAACAAACAAAAAGTAACCTATGAGAAGAAAGTTAAAAAAAGGATAAAAATGTGATTTATAGTGTCGGAGACGAGGTCATTCTATACAATATGCGTAAGCAAGGAAGGAAGGGCGGAAGGATTGAGCCAGATTTTTATGGCCCTTATGTTATCCGGGCGATAACAGGGAAAAGGGTCACACTGGCAAATTTAGAAGGAAAGACTCTGAAAAGGAAATCCAATATAGATCATCTTAAGCCGAACCGAAGGAGCAAAAGTGAAGCCAGCCCAGTCTCCTTTGATAAAACTGCTAACAGACGTTCAATGGAAGCCAATGAAGAAATCAATAGCACAACATCTTCCATACAAAGTAGGCCCTCAGTCATTTGTTACGCCCCGAGAATGGAGAAAGATAAACCGGGTGTCATTGTTGAGGTACAAACAAATGCAATGTCTGAATAGCTTCCATACATCTTCTTTGAATACCATGTACCTGTTGGTGTTATTAGTCTGTTCTTCCCTAATGTAGTGTATTAAATCACAAGTTATTATAATTTAATGCTGGAATCTTTCATTTTTAAGCGTTCGCCAGATACATCGCTCAATGTCCCGCAAACCGTAGAAGACACAGGTTACTGCATTCTGTTACTAGTTACACCCCGTTGGTGGTATTTTTGGCCGTGCCCTGTTGGCTGGCCTTTACAATCTTTTGGCCACTCTGGCCGTTTTGTTTACAGTTGGCACTGTTTGCCATTATGCTTTATCGATTTATTGGTACAAGTTTGATATTATACCAAATGCACAATACAGGTTGAGTTAACACCTTGTAAAAATGTGATATATTCCAAATTGGAAACAAGGCTGAAAATAAAATCCTCTCCAATAAAAACACATTATCAACGACAACATGCAAAGTATCACTTTTCTGTCTGCACCTATGATGTCATATTTGGATGACATTTCTATGTTTATTTTGGATCATTTGGAATGTTCACATTAGACATACGAAACCTATATTGGCTTTGGTTACAAAGTATACAAACATATATTATGTAGTTTAATTTCCATCAAAACCCCACCCATCCCAAACCCACCCCCCTGCCTTTCCCCTCCTTTTTCAACAGTAAAAATGCTGTGGGCTAAGGAAGATGATGGCTCGGTAGCAGTGGAGGTGGGACCATACAAACCGTATGTGTCTTCATTGCACACACTACGTGGAAGTGAATGGCTGGTTGATGAGATAAGGGACGACACAGTTGAAAAATGTTTCCAAAAGCAAAACATCTAAGTTTGTTTTATAAATTTGTTATAATCTTCTACAATGCAGGTTATTGACGCATACCTCCACCACCTGATTAAAACCCTTTCACTGCTGAGGACGTGTGGGGAACGTCCAAATTGACTCCTGAGGTAAGATGGGGTGGAGATAGAGGGTTCCTTTGAACCCCGATATCTCCTGACTCCTGGCAGCTAGCAGGGTCAATTTCCAATGAAAGCATGGCCTTTCCAATGATACCAAATATGACCATTTTTAAAGTAAAGACAAAAAATTATAAAAATAATAATACAAAAAAGAATAATTTGTTTTTTTAAGATGTGAAATGGCTCAGCAGTGATGGGGTTAAAAACCAGCAGGCAAGTGTGAATTATGTGTGAGCTATGTGTATACTTCTCTTTAATAGTTTTTTTTTTTTTTATTTCAAAATGTTAATTAAAAATGTAACAGGAATCAGTCCGACAGCTTCGTGCAGTGGTTTCAACAGCATTGTTCCATGGTAAAGTGCGTAAACGTGGAAAGGTTAGTTAATTGTCATAATGAGCACGTTATCTATCTATTAATTATCTAAGATTTATTGCTAACTCCCTTTACACCTATTCTTCAGGAGATGTTCCCAGAGGATCTTTGGCCGTGTCCAGTAAACACCGGAAATCACTGGATTTTGCTGCTATTTATTGTTGAAGAAAGTTTCCCTTTCTTTACTCCTGTTATTGTACACTATTATATTCCAATTCATTTTGTTATGTATACAGATATTTAACTTTAACCCTATGACTATACAGAGTGCAACTGCTCTATATATTAAAAGGATGAATTTCAATAACAAACATTCTTTTTTTAATTGCTCTAGATTATCATGATGTCCGTGAAGATACTTTTGGTGATTGACCCGATGGGGAAAGAAATACCCTATTGTTCTAAATTGCATGAAAACTGGAGGTAAGTGGTCGTGTTACAGAAACGGTAGTGTAACAAACCTATGTGCATTAATTGCAATTGTTTTCATTAGTTTGTTTCTGAGGTTCAACAAGCGGAAAGACCAGGGAGTCCAATGGAAAACCTGCATCATGGACCCCCAGAACCAGCAGGACCGCAGTAGTTGTGGTGTTTTAGAAAAAGAGAAAACTTTTGGATTGTGGCTATTTTTTCATGCCTATTGGCTAATGTATTGATGCCACTTGTGCTGGTAAAGGTTGTGGAAAATGAACGACAACTGTACATTAAACACTAATGGTTAACTTTATTAAACACATACATATTAAAACGTAACATAAATTGATTGGTTTAGCAATTGACTTGGGTAGTGCTGAGTGGAATCCAGGAAATTTGACTAGAACAGGATATGGTTGACTCGATGGTCCTTGATATCTTAGGATTCAATCTAGACGCATACACGATAATAATTAATAAATGTGTGTGAACATCCTCCAAAGTAACAGCCTAGTGGTTGTTAAATCATCTCGTCCCACAAAGTCCCAATGCTCTCAGATGCAGTAAGACAAAGCTAGTAGCTACATATATTTGTATCCACAATCCATCATACTTCCTCTACAGTGTATCAACTATAGTGACAGTTTTGACAAATGTATATAATCTTAATAGTGTCCGTAAAGTATACATATATTAGTGGATATAAACACAGGTGAAATAACACCATATGACACTTTAAATCAATCAGATAATAAGTGTCTATACGTATACGCTAGCAGTCTAGGTTGTTCAAGAGTGAGAGCTACATTTATATTGTAGGATGAGTTGATTAACCAATTTTTACACCAGTAGATATCGGTACTTATATCTATATCGGTACTTATATCTATATCGGTACATATTTGAAGAAACGACATTAGTTACCGAATTGTATGTGGTATGTCGACTAGTTATATGTATATGTCTAAACTACTATAAGATATCAGTAGTGTCCAGAATTACACATATAATAGTGGGTACAAAACTGATGGAAAACACCATATGACATTAAATGTCTCTCCGCCAATCAGGTGTGAGTATTTTTCCTATTAGCCTCTGTCTAAGTTGCTCAAACAAAAGGACTGGGTTTATATTGTTATACTGAGCAAGTTCTACACCGGTATAAATCAGCGATTATATACTGAAGGAACTCGTGTAGATTGCGCAGTTCAATATATAACCAGTTGATATATCCTACATATTCTTTTAATCTTGTGAGGAACACAATAAACGTGTACTAATTAACCCCAAAGTAGTGGACAAGAGTTCTTAAAATTCACCAATAGCCAGTGATTAATAATGTTCGCTCTAAAGAAATTATTCATGGCTTCAGTATAGTACATGTGTCCCAAAATTAATCATTATACAACAGTTATAGAGGATGTCATTTGATTGCGCAAAATTGGGATTAAATTCCATCAACAGATTGGGTACGTCCATATACCATCTAGGATTCCTCAAACCATCAGATACCAGGATCTATTCACATTGTCATCAGTTTAAAGTGCTGGAAATTGGGCACTGCATATATATAATTCACAGGACAAATTGCAGAATTCTAATAGCTCCACACCAGTATTCATCAACCAACTGAAGCTGAAGGTGTTCATGCATGCTTACAAGGATAAATATCCATCAAATGAAGTCAAGTTGTCCGGCGTACACTTCTACCTAAAGAAAGTCTTTTAACAGCTATTAAAGTGGAGGAAACTCCGTATAACGGAAGCACAATTCCAACAATAAATGAAATATAGCAGACCGCCAGAAAAAATACCATTGGTTTCAGATCTTAATTCAGTTTGGGGAAATAAAGGGACATTCCCAATCTTGCAGATATCTACCCTTAGGATAGCATCCAGATACAATTGGATATTAGCAAAGTCAACTGAAGTCCAAATACTCCGACCAAGCAATTCATCAGTGATTCAGTGAATATCTGTTAAAAACCAATTTGGCCATCACCAAAATAAGAAGACCGCTGACACGCGTTTCGCCGTATTGTCACGGCTTCGTCCAGAGCGTGAATGCACACCCACCCCCCCTGCCCTATTTATACCAGTCCAGATGGAGAGAATCTATAACGGTAAATCGGACACCCGGCGTGGATAATTCCAAAGAAATTTACATAGTTCCATTTCCGCGGTGGTCATTGATCACGAGGTCACTGCTCCACCAATAGGGTTGCTTTTCTCTTCACATCAGCCTTAAGCCCTTCAAAACGTGTGCAAGGTAGCTAACATTTCATGCTGAGTGGAGGTCACGTGACGATAGAATGACCTATCAGATTACATTACACATTCTACCTCCTCATTACCTCATTTATAAATGTTTAACCCTTGCAAAGAGACTCTCCTCAATGGGAGAGATTTGATGGTTTGTTAGAGTATCTATGAACTTTAAAAATGTTTATCCTATAGATAAGAGCAATGACCACTCAGATCCCTAGTCAGATTCCTATATAAGGATCTCTACATAAATGGAAAAAGGACTGGAAAATGGGCAAGTATAGGGTGACAAATAGATATGCAAAAATGAACATAAAACTTAACTTGTGCACCGATTTTTTTTTTTTGTTCGATTCGGTTCGGTTCGTTCGTATTTTGTAAATTTTCGTTTCGGTCGATTTCCTTTTCGTTTCGTTTTCGTATCGACTTTTTCGTAATTTCGGAAATTTTCGTGTTTTTCGGAACGTCTGTTCTCCTCGTTTCAAAGTGTCTATTCGTTTTGACGTAAACTAATGGTTTTTCGGGTCCGATATTTCTGTCGATACGATAATTCTGTCGATACGATAATTCTGCCATTGAGATTTCTCATGTTTTACAAGAAGGATACATTGAGATGGGAATGATACAAAATTACAGAATCAGCGATATAACCAAAAAATATGTTGTCCGAAATTACTGAAATGGAACCGAAATCAGGAATGGAGCCGAAATTACGAATGGAACAAAAATGATTTTCGATTTTACACATTTCTAGTCCATTCGAAAACTCCGAACACATTTTCGTTTCGTTTCGGGAAATTCGGATCTGAAAATTTTCAGAAAATCTCCTGAATCCGAATGCACGAATCGGGAAATTTCGTGAAAATTCCGAAATTCCGAAACCCGAAACGCACATACCTAAATAAAACAAACAGTGAATAATTAGTGAAAAATTCATAAAATAGTGGTTGTATTATTAACTTTGATGATAGATTGAAAACCAGTATGTTGTTAAAATATGAAGAATTATTTGCGTACAGAGTCAGTATATATATAAGTGTTTCAAATACTCTGCCTCGTTTCTTATTACAGTGAGATCACTAAAGGAAGGGAGTGAAGGCAAAACCTTCATTTAAACCTTCGGGGGCCAAAGTATGTAGGGTATAAATCCAATAACATTCCCTACGTCTTAGTTTTAGGTCGTAGTTTCCCCCCCCCCTCTGTGGGCGTTTAACCAGCTCGATTCCGCAGAATCTCATATGGCTGGTATTTCCTCCTTGGCACTGCCTCACATGTCTTGCCACCGGGGTGTCAATGTGTCCACCGACCGACCGGATATGTTCTCTGATCCTATGTTTGAATGGGCGGAAGGTTATACCTACATATTTTTTGCCACATCCACATAAAATCATATACACCAGGTCAGTTGTGGTGTTTTCATTTTGATGGTAAAAGTTTTTGGTCCCATTGATTCAGTCAATTCATAACAAATGTTTAAACCTGTCAGTTAACTGTTATTTTACAGTTTGGAAAGGACTTCCTAAGAACCAAGACCATCCAGAGTGTGAAGACCTCTGCGGAAGCTGTGAGCCATGCACGTCTGCAAATAGCTCGCACCCTACTTGAGTATAAAGGTCAGTGATATCACACTAATCCGTCCTTTAGTGACCGCTGCTGTTTTTACGTTTCTGCGCTCTTAGTATTTAGGTCAAATTTTACTCTTACTCGTTAATTCAACCCACACATATTATACACCATTTTTTCCGCCATTAAATTGACTTTCTATTAAATACCATTATTTCCACCATATCGAATAATTTACTAGAAAAAAATATGAAATATGATGAAAAAATGGTAAAAACACACTTTTTCGTAATTTAATCCCCAAAATCTACAACCACCAAAAAAGACCCCGGATAAAATATTGTCCCGAGAATAGAAATACCCAATTTTTCCATGTTTTTGCTTTTTAACCCCTTCACTGCTGAGCCAGTTCCCCTATGTGCGTTGAGCTCTTCTGACCATTTTATGATAATTATTTTTAGATGACAGACTAGGTACTATTAGTATTTTACTAAACCTCCCAC